>PPOJ03000032.1:0-108397 GCA_003708845.3 Sungouiozyma intestinalis | reverse complement strand
AAAAAATCCAGCTACACCAGTAATGTTTAATAACCAATTAAATGCCTTCTGTCCGCCAGTCGTCGTTTCCATGTATGCCAGAGCTCCAAATAGGGACGTCAGCAACACAGACAAATACGGAACACCGGTCCGTGTAGTCCTGGCTAGGATTCTTGGAGCTAAACCATTCTTGGCCAACCCAAACATTATCCTTGATCCCACGTAAATATTTGAATTACCTGCTGAGATGATTGTCGTCAGAATCACCGCATTAAATATGTGAGGCAACACTTTTGTGCCAGAATTCTCGATAGCGATAATAAATGGAGACGAAGCCACGTATGAACTCTTAGACGCCAATTTAGGGTCATCATACGGAACTAGCAACCCAATGAAGAACAGTGACCCTATGTAAAAGGCCAAGATCCTTATCACGACTTTTCTGATGGCCCTTGGGACCGATTTTCTTGGATTTGCAGCCTCACCGGCAGTAATTCCAACCAACTCTGTTCCTTGGTATGTGAATGCAGCATTGATCAGAGACGAGACCCATCCAAGAAACCTACCTTTGTTCTTATCCTTTGCAATAATACCTGGGCCCCATGGACCCGGGTGACGCCAGTACCGGAATCCAACGGGACCAGTGACACCAGCACCGCATACCATACAAAGACAATAAATCAAAAATCCCATCAGTGCGACTACTTTAATCGAGGCGACCCAGAACTCGAACTCTCCGTAGAACTTCACTGGGAACATGTTCATAGCAGTCAGTAGCACCCAGAAGATACTTATCCATGCAGCAATCGGGACTTTGAAAGTCCAAAACTCTATAATTTGACCTACGACACTCAGCTCCAAAGCAAACGTCACTGCCCATGAGAGCCAATACATATACCCGTTAGCTGCTCCGAAAGCCGGCGATAAGAACCGTTGTGCAAACACTGTGAACGACGACGTCACTGGAATGAAAGTCGCCATCTCTCCAAGGGACTGAGTGACACTATACACCAACGTACCCATGAACAAGTACGAAATCAGTGCCCCAACAGGCCCAGCGTTCTCTAACGGTGACGATATACCGATGAACAACCCTGTACCAATAGTGCCCCCCAATGCAATCATACCGATATGACGCATCTTCAACTCTCTCTTCACTTCCGCATACTCGACCTCCGCCTCGTCCACATCGTCCATCTCCAGCGACCGGTTCGTCAGCACCTGACTACTCAGCTCGTAACCAGACGTCACCGCAGTCAGTACTTTCGCCTTCCCATCGCTCTTTGAGTCATCCATAATAAACCTCCTCTTGTGAGGACCTGTCAGTCCTTCAGATGAGATCTCATCCAACTCGTATTCTTCGTCCTTCATACACGTACAAACGACACACACACACCTGTGTAAGACACTGAATTACAACAATTACAACAGCCACTGGATATCTATTCAATAGCTAGTTCCCTACCAATTACTACAACAGTTAGTTGCTCATCACTGGCACCAGATCGCTCTTTAAGTGAAAGAGAAAGCGACCGCTCGTGGAGCGAAAATTTTCCTTTCGTGCGAAAGTGATAACACACTTTAAACGCAACAACAAGCGAATATCAATGTCACATGATGCGCAGGTGCACCTCACGTGCCTTTCACGTGCACCTCCCTCTCTCTTACTCTTTCTCTATCTTTTATAGTTTACAAGAAAATACTTCACTCTACCAACCAAACCTGTGCATGTATAACCTCAAAGCAACCTACAACACATTAATTAAATAAACAAACACACATATACGTACACCCAAACAACCATTTGCCCGGCTCCGCTCTCGAAGCTTACCCCTTCCTTTTACACGTGGCAGGTAGCTATAATTAACAGCCTTTCCACAAAAGTTTTCCTGTTCGGGCAAGAGCGCGAGATCTCGTTACAAAATCATGCTTTCCTACAGGTCTCTCTAAAGGTACTTTTCCTACTGCTCTCCCGTTTGCTACTTTCAGGCAAATTTCCCGATGTGGACAAACAACTTTTCCACTCTCGAAGCCTAGGGACTGTCAGCCACCGACCGCACAGTCTCTACAACGAACTCAGTGCGGTAGTGAGACTGCAAGAAGCTTGAAGACGCCGTGATAAAAAATTTTCTGGCCTTCAAATGAGGTACCGCCTGTTATATGAATGGTGTCTCAGATGAGATCCCCCTTATACCGCTATATTTCCAAGTTGTAGTGGCTCCCACGCAACCAAGAGATACTCACTTAGACTCTAGACCCAACCAGCTCGATAGATCTGCTAAAGGACTTTCTCTTCTTAGATGGATCCTTAATTGTTACAGTGTAATAATGCCAAGAAGAATCGTCGCGCTACATCCAAGATTGGTCCAGTCCGAGGCTCTCGCAGCCGACGCCGCCATTACCCCGTATAAGGGAGACATCTTGCGACTGTTCCAAGAGGACGAATTGACTAGACAGTTCAATCTCATACCGGTGATGATAGACAACCAGCCGGAGATCAGTTGGGACCTACGGCCTTATTTAATCGATTTTCTGGTGGAGTTGGTCCAATTCTTCAAGCTCTCGCAGGAAACGTTGTTTCTCAGTTGCTCGTTGGCAGACAGGTACTGCTCAAAGAGGATTGTTTACAAGAGGCATTACCAATTGCTCGTTGCTACGTCGCTGTGGGTCGCTGCCAAGTTTCAAGATAAGAAGTCGAGAGTGCCCACATTGAAGGAACTACATCTGCTATGCCACAAGGTCTACGACACTTCCATGTTCTTACAAATGGAGAAGCACATTCTAAGCACTCTCGATTGGAAAGTTAACGAGCCGTTTTCGATGATAGACTGCCTTGACCTCCTTTCACCAAAACAGCATCCCAGCAATGGATCGTTGGATTCGCTCATTTCATTCCTCTTAGAACTGTCATTATACAGGAGAAACTACGTGCTTTTCTCAAACTCAACCAAATGCATCACTGTAAAAATACTTGCATCTTCAATTTTACAGGACACACTTTTTTTGAAACGGTTGATGAAAAGTTACGAACCATCCACAGTTAACGACTCAGCATCGGGACCCAAGTTTCCTTTTTTTTACGACAAGGAATCTGAGACGTTCCATTTGACTTTCAATCATGACAAGATGAATGATATTAGAAACTGTCTGCTAATATTCCTCGATCACTTATTCGACACGAAACAAAACAACAGTGGATCTGCCGTCTCCAAGATACTGTGGAAGAAATACTCACATCTGCAGACAAGGGTTAATAACTTCGTCAATCAAAACAGACCAACGTACTTGGTATTACAAAAATTAATCGAGAAAAAGAAGAGCTTCTCTCACTCTGCTAATAACTGCCCTGCATCATTGCCATTTCTCAACGAAGCTATTATACAACATCTGAATTACTTAATGGGGCTCATCAAAACAATCGAACCTATAAACAATAACCCATACTTGATATCGAAATCATCTCCATATCAAATGACCCCAACATTACCAACACACACACAAATTCAAACCACAACTCCATCCTCTTCGCATGAATTTATAGCTCCCTCCAACATTATCAGAACTTCATCATCCATTTCAGATAACTCATCACTAAGCAGTACTTCTAGAAGTTCTTCGACGTTCTCTTATTTTTATAATAGACCTGATTCTCCTCAATACTTGGACTCAATAACTCCAACGTCTGCGACGATGGACTTTACCAGGCCTCACACGTTTTCTACAAAGAGCCATTCATCAAAAAAGAGCCAAGTATCTATAGAACAAACAAAGACAGCTTACCCTTCGATCCCACCAACACCAACTTTATCTAAACACAAGTCTATGTTATCATTTAATGGTCAAACATCTATGACCGGCGGCACATCCCCTGTACTTTGAAAAGAACACTCATCACACCAACCTAATTAAGGCATTGATTCACAAATTACTCATTAGTAATATTAATCTAAATTACATTTTATTTTCGATAACACCTAGTTATTACTTCATATGTTACATATAATTAAAGACTCATCATAATGGAAGAACCTGGACGAGTGAAAAGTTGATAATGCATTGTCTAATCCATTTTCTCAATGGATTTTTCGTCACATCTCTCCACTTCTTCCACTAAACTATCATCCTCGTCAGAGACAATATACAACCTTAAAGATACACTCAATATGACAAAGACCACCAAGAATAACATAAGTTGTCTTTGGAATCTCATATCTCTTTCAAGCTTCTTAATCCTCAAGTTATTTTGTTGTACTTCCCATTGGAATTGACTCTTTTGATCTTCTATGATCTTCAATGACTGGTCTCGTAGACCTTTTGCAAATTCTTTCAATAAATCTATGTTGTTCACTATCGTATCGTTAAATGTCTTAACTAAACTGTTCAGTCTAGATATATGCATTTTTTCCATCTCTTCAAAGGACTTTGATAACATCTTACTCTGCTCTTCTAAATAAAGAACCGACAATGAGGCATTATTCTCTAGTACATTGAGCCTCTTGACAATATTTTTGAAAATGGATTCTTCAGGTATTGTAGTAGCTCCACTTTTTTTACTTGATTCAAGACCTCTCTTATTAGCAGATCCCGACGACGCAGTAGAATTGTTATCCAGAAATCCATGATTCAATGTCTCATTAATATCCAGGTTCATTTCTTTCAAAAACTCTTCAAAGGTTAAAGGCTCTAACCTTGATTCACATAGTTCTGCATTGGCTGGAATATTTGTTATTAAATTGAACTCGCCACTCGCCTCCGCATATGGCCACCTAGAGCACCAATCCACAATATCTAGTTCAGAGTTATCATCGTTCACTACCTCTTTTTTTTCTACGGCTTGTTTCTCATTGGTCTCTACTTTGTATCTCGCTTGTGATTCTTCATTTATCTGATCACCCATCTCTTTTACTTGCTCTTGTTCCATCTTGAACTCGTCTATCATAGTCTTCCCATGGGCTTTAATGACAGAGATGGGACAATAGTATTCATCCTCGTAATGTGACAATATCTCAATCTTTAAATACTTGGCCCAGATTTGCGGGTTTTCAATACTAAATCTTTGCAAACCTCTGGAATTTTCACCTTGAAACGTGCCCAGGACCTTCCACCCGTTCTTATTAACAGGGTACCTGTCCGATACTGATATCTTAAAGTCTTTGAATATCGATGAAAAATATTCATAGTTCCCCATTTCAATTTCGTCGACTAAAATGTCCTCACATAATTCTATCACAACATACTTGTTTGGTGAAGAGCATGGAGTCAACAAATACTTGTCCTTATTCTCTACTAAGACCGAAGTCTCTCCAGAAGTCTCCGAATTGGTGTCCACCACTGTGGCAGCACAATCTACCGAAGCATAATTGAATCGATCTTTAATAAATTTACCCTCGACCCCAGCAGCTGAAACACCGTCAGACGCTCCAGAAGAAGTGGTAAACAGGTCTAGATCAAGCTCCTCCTCATCAGCAAGATACTCTCGATCACCATGGCCGGAGTTGCCATTAGTTTCTTTACTTCGTCTATTCGTCAAATCCCGCTCTTTAGCCTTCTTCCAGTCTTCGAATGCAATAAAACTACCAGAATTGACCACTTCAATCTCAGTCTCACCATTACCTACGACTGGATCAGCAGAAATGGTATTTTCCCCATCTCCAACAACAAAATTTAAACCATATGCAATGAGTACAAAAATGACAATAAAAAAATTAGATTTCCTACTAATCATTCCCGAATCCAACCAAAAATTTTCCGGCTAGCAATATCTCATAAGTGAATACACGTTATAACACTATTCAGACCTCTAAAAAACACCTCTGATAGACTCCGTTCTCAACATAGTATCCATAAACAAGATGAACTCTACAGCGTTTTCATTCGGTCCCTACAAAAACAAAGCTCCTGTAAATCCATCACGTGACGCTTTAATTACATGGTCCAGTATATATAAACTATGGCAACAGCTTAGAGCTAGCTCTTGAGGTCCTATTGATGCTATCGGATAGTGGAGGTCACGATGTGTGGTGTTTATTGTTGGCCCACGGGTTTCTCTTTGTAAGAAATTTTCACTGTGAAGGAACGAGAGTTCGCCTTTGTAATCTTGACTTTACCAGTGAATGGTGTTGAAGAAACGTCACATTTTTTATATCCATGACTGAATTTGACAAACCGTAAGGGAAGGAACCCGATCTTTGTTGACGTGTTTTTAGGTATCTTTTTCGGTTTCATTTTATTTAATGGAATTTTCACTTTATGGCCCGATGGCTTTACCTCCTTCGATTTGGATTGGACACTAGCTGCTCCATCCTTCGGGGCGCTGATATGAACTTTCAATGCGCCTTCTCTGGTGATTACCATCTTCCCGCCCCCGAGATGTTTGCAGCACAGTTTTTTCATTCTTGGAGTTTGCAACTTCACTTTGAAACTATCGGTCAGACAATACATTACTCTCGAAATATCAAAGAGTTGTCTTCTTTGATAGATGCTTAGGAGTGGGTTATGCAGGACTTCCCAGATTATCTTCTTTAAAGGTTCGTACTGTTTCATTTGATCGCGGAAGAGCGTCATAACACCTTCGATAGTTTGTCTAAGAATCTTCTCCTTTCTACTCATAGACAGTGCACCTTGACCCACAGAGATCTCACCCAATGTGATTTCAGTATCTACATCATCAGCAGTTAAACCAGCAGGGTTGATTTTTTCCTTCAAGGATTCCCAATCGTCACTCAAAATATCAACCATCCGCTCGTCTGAACATATATTCATTGCGTCAATAAGTACACTGACCAATTTCTCTCTGACATAAACGTTAGGGTCGAAGCATAATGTCTCGAAAAAATACTTGAGAACAAATTTATTTTTCAACCCACCCAACACTAATAACACTTTGAATGCCTTCAATGCTAAGTCCTGTAACCCTTCAGCAGACACAGGTTCTGTTCCATTAGGGAAACCAAGAGATTTCCCACAATCAGCAGTAGAGGACAGGGAGATAATACTCTCTAGATTGTCGAACTCGTAAAGTGACGCAACATTTAATTTAAGCTTTACCTCGAGAATAGTGTAGGTCACTAGCAATCTATGTGATGGAATCCACTTATCTACATTTTCCATTCTTTTCAGTTGCTCTACCAGCCGACCAACGAATTCTTTTTTACTACCATCGCTTGCTAAAGCACAATTTACCACACAATCAATCAGTTTGCAAACGTAAAAAGTATCATTAAACTGGTTTTCTGAGTTATCATTGTACGTTAAAAGAGACAGTAAGAACTCCATGACAAAACCGGGACACGTCTCATTTTCGTCCCTTACATTCGATAGGAACGTAGGAATGCTTTTTTGTAATAAATAAGCTGGAATGCTATCAAATTTATTGTTTCTTGGGACATCTGATTGATCAAAACAGAAGAAATGTTGAAACACTTTGATCAAGTGGCGAGAACCACCTTTGAACGTTTCATTTGAATGGGCTACAAAGCTCGATAATGCTCTACAGGCTTCAACTCTGACACCGTAGAAATACCTCTCATCTAAAGCAGTTCTCGCTAAGATAGACGAAAATACCATAGAAGGCTTGCTGGAATGGGTTATAACATCTTCGTAATACCTCACACTTTCTAGTTGAGCGGTGACATCGGCATCTCTTTGCAATTGGGATGCGAACATAAAGTCTGGTTGGTTAAGATGTATCTTACAGATCCACTCTGAATCCGAATCTAACCTGATCCATTCAAACCCTTCGTTAGAAAGATGTGCTTGTACGTTCTCAGAAGTGATATTATAGTCTGTTAGCGCCCAATTGTCACAGTCCTCTTGGGAAGTCATTACACTTCCCAATTTTAAGATATCGTCATCCGAAATAACCGCATTCCCAGTTTCTGAAGAGCCTAGCGTTTGTGGTTCTAATTCCCCACCAGGTTTCATCGCTGTGTTTCCTGCATTTGCCTTTCTGCTTCTCAACTTCTTGTATTTGGTGTTGTATTGAATGTCAATTTTGGTGAAGACATCGTTAATCTCCACTATATGCTCGTAAGGGGTTCCGTCACTGTCATGTATTTTAATGGTCATAGATCCGGAAAAATATGGCGTGGAGATCATGTTTTGTGTTTGTAGATGATTCATTGCACTTTCAAAAAAGCTATCGTTTCTTTCCGTTGACGTATCTTGAAATTCTGACTCTTGATTTTGTGTTTGCCTAATACCCATTTCTATAACCATCCGTTTCTTATTAAACCTTTGGGTGACTCTGAAGATAGGTACACCAGCTCCAAATACCCATTGTTGGAAAAATGCTTCTAATTTATTTTTGTTAACACGTTCGCAGACATACTGGAAGTGTCTTGTCGATAGGCAGTTGTTCGGTAAATCACCGGACATTGCTTGTAAGAAAATCTTAGGAAGAGCCCTATACATCCCAAAAGACCGTTCTGTCTTGGTCATTCTCCTGTCAAGCATGCATAAGACCATTGGGGCTTTTAACCTCAAGAATATCATGTCACTATCTGCAGCTGTAATTGGCCAAGATTTCCCTTTAAACATGGCACCGATGGGTCTAATATTCACATCCCTTTTAATAATCTCTTCCGTTTTCAATTTCAACCGGTATTTATACTCATTGTTCCCATAGAGTTTCTTATAGAATTGTAAAACCATAAACCCTGACATTCCTACACAACACCACATATCATCGATCTCCATCGGCGTGATATTCACTCCTGACCATTGGTTGGCAAGAGCCCATGCTAAAGTGTCGTTTGTTTCAAATATCGAGTCTAAGATATCTGGTGGATACAGCAACCTTGTATTACACAACGTCATGCTTGCGAAATTTAATGTTGGAAAGCTTAAAGTAGATAAGAAGACCAATGCGTATGATGTAAATGGATAAGATCCAAATTCCTTTGAATAGAATTCCATGATCTTCTGGCATACCAAAGTGGAATTCAAAATCGTATCTTCGTCATAGCCTTGATCTGGTAGGACATAAACTTGAATGGGGACTATATCAGTGGAATCCACATCATCTATAGCTTCATGCACGTCCATTCTAGAGTCGTCCATATTTTCTTCATTATCTTCTTGCTCTTCGTCAAAGTAATCATCTGTGCTGTTCAGTTTTAACTGTGGTAATTTATAGACATCAAACGCTCCAATCGCCCACCCGACATGATGTGGTGCCACTGGGTTAAATATATGAAATGCAAATGTTTTTTTGGAAAGATCCGTGGCGTGTGCCATCTCCTTCATGGTAGAAAACTCGGAACAACAAACGACAAAATCTCTATTCAAGGGATTGCTCTCTTGCTCGTCTAGTAGTTCTTCGTCCTCGTCCTCGTCCTCGTCGTCATCTTGGTCATCTTCTTTGCTGCCGTCGAAGTTCTCCTTGTCATTCTCGGCGGCAGTGTCCATAGCCATGGAAGACTCCTTAGACTCACTGTTCGCCACGTTCTCTATCTCATGCGATTCGTTGTTTGAAACGCTCGGAAGTGGTTCCACGGACGAACCTTCATTTTTGGGAACCGGATTTGTTGTACTCTTCAATTTCACGGTCTTTAACTTCTTCTTAGACTCCGGTTCATTCGACAGTTTAGTACTCTCTCCAATGACTTTCGAAGACCCAATATCCTTCACTTTCTTCGGTACACTTATCTCAATTTCCCAAGTCGATTTCTCATCCAGCGAGTTGACACAAGGCATCCAGTGCGACGCCGTGCAGCAAAGCTCCGAATTCGTGGTATACGCGTTCCACAGATGCGGTTTATCTTGAAACTGAGTGTCAAACACCAGCCCATTGCGCGGGGTTTTCACCTCGTACTCTATCTTTATAGTCAAGGGAGTGAAAACCGTATCCTGAGTCGCAGGCGTGCCCCGGATCGAGGGCGTTATCGGCGTGTAACTGGTCAATGAGTTCGCATATTGCAACGAGATCTTGATCGAGGACGGGATCTTGATGTACAATTGCGATTTATACTTCTCATCTGGTTTTTCCACCAGATGCGCCATCTTATCCCTCAAGAAATGCGATTGCTCGATCGAGTTGTCGTCCCGAAGAGGCGCACTCTTCAAACCCAAGTATTTCTCTCTCATCTCCTTCAACGTGTTGTCATGAATATAACTATCACACCGCCTATTCTCTATCAGAACGTCATGGACTAACAGGTCCTCGCAGTCCAACGTCACATATTCCAAATTCTGAATCAACGGAATGATAATTATCATAGCCACACCTTTCACCGTGTGTGTCGCGAGGTCCACATCCAACTGCACCCTCTGGTGCGCTATCTTGAAAGTCCTAAGGCTCACGTTATCCAATGCAAACGGCTGATACGGAACACCTTTCGGTGTGGCCCCAATGGAAAATGACATCCTAATTTCGCGGTACGACGGATTAATGACAATTACCGACTGAAACGAACCACAGATGTAGCCCCAACACACATTCAGTAACCCATAACATGAAGATATACACATGTTACAAGAGATGGCCACACTGGAACGCTTGTTGGGTTCCACCGACAAACCGGTGGTCTTCAACCACGTGATGTGGAAGACCGGGTAACCGTGCCAGCCAGCCTGCCAAAGCCCAGTGGTCCAAGGCCCATTGGTCCAAGGCCCATTGGTTCCAAGGACTGGCGGACCAGTGGGTCTTGGTCCACCGTCCCTGGTGTGTCAATTGAGTCCTATGGTCGACACTCACAAAAACTAAGAGCAGTACATACGTTCTAAGTACTTAATTAGTGATAACAGAAGGTCTGAAGTCTATCAGATGCCTGAGGCTGGTGCAGTGCGCAGCAGCGCCGTGGCACAGGGTTGCCCGTCGATGCGGAACAGATAATGCTTGGGAGAGGCCAGTGTGCTAGGCAGCGGGTGTCAGCACAGAGATGTAAACTCGCATGTGCCGTCTCACCGGTGCTAGCTCGCCTGTGCCAGCTCACTGGTGCTAGCTCACGTGGTGGTACTCGACGTCCTCCTCGGAGTAATTGCGCAGTTTCTTAGCACCCAACCGTCTCCTTCTCGAACGGACGGTCAAATGCAATTCTGTGCCCAGCAACGCGGCACACACGGCCAGCAGGACTACCACGACAAGCAGGTACGCGACGAAGTGGTCGTACACGTGCGCCACCACGACTGCCCTCATCGAAGGCCGGTAGATCTCGAACTCTGTCGACAGCACGTAGTTGAAGTATCCGAGCCCGTAGTCGTTGATCCGCTTGTAACCTCCAACGTCCTTGAAAGTACGAGGGTCCAACACCGCATAGATGTTCCCTGTTTCATAGAACAAGTGCTCACGCAGCAGAGCCGGATCATCGGGCATTGGGGCCATCTCTATCGCTATTTTATCGCTACTCTACCAAAAGCGTTCGCCTTCTAAGTATCCACGGGTAACGCACACACCAAGGCACAACCACGCTGGGGATCTCAACTACTCTAAAGACTCGGTCCCTGGCCCTGTCGAGGACCGTTACTGTTAATTTCGAATCGAGTTGGAAAATTCAAAATAAAACAATTTTTCACTCAAATGACGCCATCAGGACAGTGTACGGATGGTTGTTGCACCGTGGAGCGTCCGCCGGTGGTTCGAATCGGGCCCGTTGGTTGCTCTCAATGGGCCGTGCTTGTGGAGTTGTCCAGTAGGTATTCGTAGTCGTCTTGGAAAAACTTGTAGAGGTAGTAAGTTGGTATCACCGTGCCCAGGTGCCAACAGGCATGGGCATCGATCTGATACTTGAAGTTGAAGAAATCGAACAACTCCATGGACATTGCGAGCACTGTGGATACCACTAGTAGTATCGGCACAACGCATAGCTTGAACAGTCTCACGTCCTTTCTGTATTGGTCCTTGTCCCCAGCCAATGATTCGTAGTTCTGGTACGCCAGTAGCAATAGTAGCAAGTATTGTAAGACTCCGAAGAACACGTTGAATTGCATGTTGTAAGTGTAGGACCAATCCAGGTAGAGTCTCAAAATGTGTAGTGCAAAGATGAAGACCATGGACACGGAGAAACACATTGCCAACTTGCGATGGAAGTACAGACGAGCCATTCTGGCAAACAGCGCATGGAACCCTGTGAGGACGGTCATCCCTGCGCAGAAGTAGTCCAGTTTCTCAGTGACTTCCAAATCTCGGATGTGGAAGACCGTGCTCGCGGTCCATGCCATCATACCAGCGATGCTCACCAGTGTGTAATTTTCAATAAGACTCCCCGTGCATTGGTCCTGGACCAGCTTCTTTGCCGAGAGCCTGGTTTTGTTCGATAACCGAGTCAATTGACGGAACGCCCAGTAATGCGGGACAAAATTGGCTACGCTGAATATCGCTGAGAACAGCTCCTGCGTGCCCCATAGTCTTAAGAACGGCCATTTACCATGGAACTGGTACACTTCCAAGTCCTCTGCCATCCTCCAATGGTTCACGATCTGCTGGCATTGGTAGTCACAGTCCGCTTTACAATCCCAAAACAAAAACGTGGAGTACACCCAAGGGGTCGAGCCGAACCGTACTTCCCGAAACTCGTTCGAATCACTCACTTCCTCGTACCCGTCACACCGCCTCTGCCACTCGCAGGACTCGCAACAATCTAGGAACTCGTCCAAATTATCACCGGGCGAACCGGACACGTATTGCAACACGAGAGACGCAATTATCCAGGACAGGTACCTCATCACTTCGTTCAACACCACAGGTACACGCCTATGACCACTGCTAACGGAACCGTTCCACCTCTCACGACCAACACAAGCCCACTCATATAACAGTTTCTTGGGAAGTTCAAAGAAAATATCGTCAATTATTAATTACGCTCCCGATGAGTCCATGCTCCCGTTGGTGGTTTGGCTGGCTTCTCGTGTCAATTGGTCTCTTGCCTCTACGATAAACTTGGGTAGGTCGTGAGTAGAGTTCAGGATGTCTTGTAACGCGAGTCTTGCCTCACTGCTGAGCCCAGGGTCCGTCCTCAGAATCTTGAAATTCTCGTCGCCGATAGCCAATTCCATGGAGCACTGCTGAGTGAGCTGCGACGGGTTGAACTTGGTGAAATGGAACGTTAACCGGTCTTCACTCTCTGCAGTTATCGAAAGCCCCAGTAGCGATTCGTAAAGTTTCACCTCCGGATTATCCTTCAACCTCTGTCTTCTCAACTTCTTCAACGCTTCGTTCAACTCCAAAGTCTTCTCTCGGGTCTTGGCTTGGATCTCTTGCAAGTCCCTTGCCAATTGGTCCCGCTCCAGCAGCAACTGCTGCTTCCGGAATTGCAAAGTTTGGTACTGCGTCTTCTTCTCATCGTATTCCTCTTTGTAATTGGAGATCTCCTTCAACAGTTGCAACTCCTCGTCCTTCAAAGAACTCAGCCTCGAACTTGCTGCCTCCCTGTGGCTATCCAGCGTGTCAGCCTCATGCTGGTACGCGTCGATCAACTGCGTGGACTCCCGCACTTTCTCCTGTAAACCAGCTGCTACGCTGTCTTGGAATATCTCAAACTGGTCTCTCAACACAGCGATATGCCCCACGTCGCCATTCATCTCCACAGCTAACGACAAGGTCCGTATACCAACAGCGTTACTGCCTTTTGGCGGCTTGGAATCACCACTGTTTACATTGGAAATGTGTTTGTGAGTACTATATATATATGGACAATACACACACCACCCATTGCTGAGACAGTAGCGAGGCTCCAAGCTTGGTAAGAGCTGGAGGGAGTCGTTTTACCGCTTATACATGTCGAGCACTGGGTTTAGTAGTTCGAGAGGTTCGACAAAGTTGTGTCGTGAGGGTGCTGAGCCGGATACGAAACCAACCGTTACGACGGTTCAGGACACTGTGAAGTTTCTTACCTTCAATACATGGGGGTTAAAACTCGTCTCCAAGCACAGGAGGGAGAGGTTAAGGGCTATTGCGGACAAGTTGGCTGGAGTTCCAGTCGGGAAAAAAATCCCAGGGTTAGAATCCATTGACGAGGACGCCCAGTACGATGTCGTAGCATTACAAGAGATTTGGTGTAAAGAGGATTGGGATTACATTGTAGAACGTTGCGGAAGCGTGTTTCCTCACCACCGGATATTTTATTCAGGGATCCTGACGGGTCCCGGGTTGGCTATCCTGTCGAAGATCCCGATCGAATCGACGTTTTTGTACAGGTTTCCTGTCAATGGGAGGCCCAGCGCTATCCATAGAGGTGATTGGTACGTGGGGAAATCAATTGCCATCACTAAACTAGCAGCTCTATCACCAACCACTTCGCCACTGGTGATTATGAATTCTCACATGCACGCTCCATACTCGTTGACCGGTGATGCGAGTTACCAGTGCCACAGGGCATCGCAGGCTTGGGATTTCAGCAAGATGGCCAATCTGTATCGTCAAGCCGGCTACGCCGTGGTCATTGTGGGGGATTTAAATTCAAGACCAGGGTCGCTGCCTCACAAGTTTCTCACGTTAGAGACTGGGCTCGTAGACTCGTGGGAGCAACTGAACGGGAAACAGGACATCCATGAGATCGCAAAGTTGGGACCCATAGACCAATTACTAACGGGCGGCACCACTTGCGATTCCACTTTGAACACCTGGAGGGCACACAGAATGGTGGACGAGGCTTGTAGGTTGGACTACGCGTTGATTGACCCCAGGAGGTTGAAAACATTAGACGCCAGTGTCAAGTTTACAGAGTTGTTGCCAAATATCGGCTCGTTTTCAGACCATTTTGCGTACTCGTGTGTCTTGCAACTGTTGCCTCGACACTCTACCAACGGGTCCCTGGCCGAGAGCCAATCTATGGCAGAACTCTCAGCCAAGAGGGACACGTACGAGGAGATGATCCAATGTATCGATGACTACAAGTCCACGGCTTTTTTACAGAAATTGCTCAGAGGCATACATTTCTGGATCTCAGTGACGCTGATCATTGGAACCATGATAGTCACCTCATTTACATCTTCAAGAGCTGTATGGTCTAGTATATTCTGGATTCTGTTTGCAGTTGTACTAGCAGTAACTGGGTTGATAGACGGTCTCATATCGTTTCTGTTCGGCAGAAGCGAGGAGAGGGCTCTGAGGGAAGTGGAACAAGAAGTCGTCGATGCAAAACGACACATTCAAGAAAGATTAGACTCATTAAAGGCGTAATCCCCGGGGGGACGCCAATGAGATAAAGTACCAGCGTCTATCACTATTGGCCAACCTTAAAGATAACCGACCCACAGCACTATATATATATATATATATATATATTTAAGTCTGTGGTGGGCTACGCAATCTAAGAGACCTTTAGTTATAAACGTCTGTCACAAGTACATAATTAAATAAAGTAATATTTGGAGGTTGATCCGACTTAGTAACACACCGTTGACACTAGAAGATACTGAAAGGTCTCATACGGTCTTTGCTTGTTGTTGGTTGATAGCAGGTGTACGTTTCAAGCGGTCATATATTATCTCGAGACATAGTGCTGCACGCGCTGGTAGCGTTATTCCAAGAAACATAACTCTGGCTCCCTAAAGATTTCTACGATATAACCCCATTTTGAAGCACAATGAGAGTGAAGAAGAATCTGAATCTTATTAAGAAGCCATCGTGCAGTAAGGAGCAAGATGATTCGAAGGATGAGGATGTGGTTCAGGCAAATGCTTCACATTTAAAGAGTGTATCTGAAGCTACAAACGCTATCGCCAAGGTGAGAGTCGCTAATGGCAGGTCCAGATCTAGCACTATTTCTGCTATCCCACTTAGGTCAGCTCAATACGGCTTGAGTAAATCGCTTCTGGGGATTAGGATGATCAAGGATGAGGGATCTGGCGTGCTTAGTACCGTGTTACATCCTTCTTTGGACGGTAAAAAGTTGCTTGATCCGTTGCACATTGGCAAGAGAGATGATACTGATGATGAGGGCAACAAGAGTGGCGAGGACAATGAGAATGAGAATGATTTGGCTAAATCAAAATACATGATGAGAAGCATTGCGAACTTATTGACCACTGCTAGTGTTTATACCGAGGTGGAACAATCTAGGAACATCCAGGATTTGGAGTTGGACAATTCTAAATCTACTGATAATAATGAAGAGGAACCGCTGGTAAGAAGAAGATTGGAGAAGAGAACTCCTACATTATTCGAGCTTTCCATCACTCCTAGAAATCTTGAACCTGCAAACAGTAACGATGAAGATAGTTTAAATAAAAACGATGACGAACAGACACTTGATTCAAAGCAAGAGGTACTCACAGAAACTTTGGTAGAAGAGATCACAAGATCTTTCAATTTGAAGGACGATGATACGATATTATATAAGACGTCGTCATTGCTACTAAAGGATGTACTTATTCAAGGACGAGTCTTTGTCACTACGAATCATTTACTATTCTATGCGAATTTACCAGATAGTACTGGTGTGGTCACTATGACCGGGAATTTAAATGTAAAATCTAAAATCAAGGGGTCTACAAGGTATTGGTGCGTCCTAAAGGGAACGGTACTGTCCTTATACTATAGTCCTACTGACGTGTTTTTCCCTGTACTAACAATTGACATGAAGGAAGTATTCAAGATAACTTACGAGAGAAACTCTAAACAAGACCTCTCACCGACAAATTTCAAGATAGAAACAAAGGATAGACGAACTTTCAAGTTTGTAGCAGACTCGGAATATTCTGCCAAGAGTTGGTGTAATGCACTTAAGAGACAAATATTTACTGCAGCAAATGGTGGAGAAAGATCTGTGAAAGTACAGATCCCTCTGTCGAACATCTTGGAGTTAGAGGAGGAAGAAGTGGTTAACAAGTTTACGACATTGAGACTGCGTGCCTTAGATAGTACAGACACGTATGCTGTGGACGATTATAATTTGATCTTCATCGATAACTCTAGTTCTCAGTTGAAAAAAGAGGTTCTTAATCAATTGGATGTATTAACATCAGCAGGTGTGAAAACTTATTATAAAAATTCAAATGTACTGGATACTTACGGCAATGATAGATCTACTTCTTTTTACGGATTTTCCAAGAATTTGGATAGTAGTAGTGACCCTAGAAAATTACCATCACCAAAGGAAACTTTAAAACCACTTGTAATATTGGATACTGGGAAAAATATTCTGAAAAAGCAAGAATCTAATGCAAGTCCTACAAGAAGTGATAAAAATGATAATCCTACCGGTAATAGAAGAAGATCAATTAGCCCTAATTGGAGGCGTAGGTCTATATCTGACAAAACATCTAGCTCCGAAGATAAAATATCTTTACAAAGTTATTCCAACTCTTTAACTTCATCCCCAGTAGAGATTTCAGACTCTGAGCTAAACTACGAAGGCCAATTAAACTTAACACAGAATGAGTCTAAGAGAAGTAAGATTTTAGAATGGACTTCGAAACCATTCAGAAATGTTGCAGAAATGTGGAATGCTAAGCCAACTCACTACGAAAATGAATTCATACATTTTTCTTCCAAAGACGATAACATAACTTACATAGACGGAAAAGAAAGTAGTGAGGCAACTACTAGGTTTAGATCACATTTTAAATTGACTAACAAGCAGCACTTAATAGGGTCCTTTTTCACTTACTTAAATCGCAATGTCCCTGTTTATGGGAAGATTTATATTGGAAATGACGTACTATGCTTCAGATCACTCTTACCTAAAGCACATGTACACATGGTATTACCTCTGAAAGACATTGAAAAATGTTACAAAGAGAAAGGTTTTAGATTCGGTTACTCGGTGCTGGTCATTGTCATATGTGGGTTTGAGGAACTGTTCTTTGAATTTAGCTCTGAGGTAGCAAGGGATGATCTTAATGATTTACTTTCTTCAATAAAAGAGTTACCTAAAGGTTCGGGTACCAACTCACCTATAGTGCAAGTTGACAGCGAAAACCCCAATGACATATCAAAACAGGCTTTATTGAATAATTTTATTGAAAATGATGCAGAGGTAGCAAAGCTGAAGTTTTTTGAAGATAAGATCTTTGCAGAAGGTATTGATGTTCCTTTACTTCTTGAACAGAACTCTACTTATAGGACAACCATTCAGCCGAATAAAAGCTATAATATTGCTCTTTTAACTATCGGATCTAGAGGTGATGTCCAACCTTTTATTGCGTTGGCGCTTGGGCTGATCAAAGAGGGACATCGTGTCACAATTATAACACACGAGGAATTCCGCGAATTTGTGACAGACCATGGTATAAATTTTATTACGATAGCTGGGAACCCTGCCGAACTAATGGCGTTAATGGTAGAACACGAATCAATGAATATAGGACTTTTAAGGGAAGCAGCTTCCAAATTTAAAGGATGGATCAAAGACTTACTAAAGTCTTCATGGGAAGCTTGCAAAGATGCTGGATTTGATGTGCTGATAGAATCACCATCTGCTATGGCTGGTATTCATATCGCTGAAGCGTTGCAGATATCATATTTCAGAGCTTTTACAATGCCATGGACAAGAACAAGAGCCTACCCCCATGCATTCATTGTACCAGACCAGCGTAGAGGTGGGAATTATAATTATTTCACCCATGTGCTTTTTGAGAACATATTTTGGAAGGGCATCAGTGGACCTGTTAATAAATGGAGAGTTGAGGACTTGAAGCTTGGCAAGACAAGCCTAGATTTACTTCAACAAAATAAAGTTCCATTTCTGTACAACGTTTCTCCAACGGTGCTTCCACCTTCAGTAGATTTTAGTGAGTGGGTAAAAGTTACAGGATATTGGTTCCTAGACGAGATCGATAATTATTCTCCACCTGAAGCTTTAGTAAAGTTTATGGCTGATGCTAGAGAAAAAGGGAAAAAATTGGTATACATTGGATTTGGCTCTATTGTCGTTTCTAATGCCAAAGAGATGTCAAGAGCTTTGGTAGAGGCAGTTCAGGAAGCAGATGTCTACTGTATTCTTAACAAAGGTTGGTCTGAAAGGTTAGGAGACAAGTCTGCAAAGGAGATCGAGGTGGAACTGCCGTCTTGTATATATAGCGCTGGGTCTGTGCCACATGATTGGCTATTCCCTCAAATGGATGCTGTAGTACACCATGGAGGTTCAGGAACTACAGGTGCGGGTTTACGAGCTGGTATTCCTACTGTTATTAAGCCATTCTTTGGCGATCAGTTTTTCTATGCGAACCGAATTGAAGACATTGGAGCTGGTGTGGCTTTGAAGAAATTCAATAGCAGCTCATTAACGAAAGCTATAATCGAAGTGACGAGAAACGAAAGGATTTTGCTAAAAGCAAAAGCAATTAAAGAGCAAATTGCTAAAGAGGATGGTGTCTCTACAGCTATAAATTGCATATACTCAGAAATGGAGTATTCTCGAAGTTTGATAGCTGCTAAAGCAAGAAAGCAGAATAACAATTTACCTCAACCTATAAAAACGGTTATCACATCTACCACTGGAGGTATTCTAAATGTTAAAAAAGTGGTTGACCATGCCACTCCAAATATTGGTGGCGTGGATGATAGTTGGATAGTGTTATAATCTATAATATTACAAGGGAAACTATATAATTGTAATTACATTTGTATCATCATATCATACTGCATTGAAACTCTTAAGCACAATATCATACAGAATATCGCAATAGAGTTGGATGAGAAAATGGTGAATTAATGCATGTATTGATTTTAAAAACTACTTTGCGTAGGGATTAACATTTGTGTTACTTGATGGCATAAATTGAGAAAACCCACCAACGGTTGGGCTTGCCTTAACTTTATTCAAGGAAGAATTGGAGTTTGGAGCCGAGCGATTGCGGTAGACAGGATTGATTGATGGTGGTTGAATATTCTCCACACCGGTAAACATATTCTGGTTCCTTCCATGGTACTCAAGTTCTGGTGAAAGCGGAGGGGCCCCATGTAGTTTTCCATGTGGCATGTTGTTAGGTCTATGTTGAGAGTTGGGTGGAGCCTGACGAATAGCATTACCTGAGTTATTCATATGTGGATGCACCATGACACGGGGTGCAGCAGGCGAATTGCGACCTGCATTTGGAAAGTCTTGCCTTCCATGAGGGAAAGGTGGGCCATTTGGTCTCATATTCTGGTTTGGCATCATATGCCCCATAGAGATAGGATCATAGGGGGATTGGTTATTAATTCCCATTCCTTGTGGTCCATTATGGTGTTGAGCAAGATTAATTGGGGCGTTCATAGGACGTTGAGTAACACGTGGTTGGGGTTGTTGTCCTGCTGGAACCTGGCTAGAAGAGAAAGACTTAACAGGGATTTGTCCATTTGGCCCATGATAATTATTCGATCCATGTGGAAAGCCGTTATGCGGAACAGAATTTTGAGGTAATCCTCCTGGCGCTTGCGGTGGATTTCTAAATTGGCCACTATTGTTTGGTGCCACCTGCATGTTACGATTCACATCACCGGAAAGTGGTCCTGTTTGTGTTGAGTTAAGCTGCTTGACGATAACTGAAGCATGATCCAATGGCTCATTTGAATATGGATTGGAGTTCGAAATATCAGATGGAAAGCCATTCACATTACTTTGCGACGCTGACTGGTGAGAGCCCTGCTCATCGATATTGGAACCTTTCATCTCCAAGTCGCTATTAGGTCCAAGAGCGTTGTGTGTAACGTTATTGCCGCCTTTCGACAATCCATTGTCTACAGCCAGCATTTGAACTTCTCCTAGATAAGTTGGATCAAACACATCTATTTCTGGGCCATTATCTTTAGAATTTCCAGCTTTCACGACATCTAACTCGCTGTTATTATTGGAAGAATCAAGTTTCAGGCCAGTCATTACGTCTGCAAAATCAATCTCTTTTTTTGAGTGTACAGGGTCACTTAGAACAATGTTGTCCATTTTTTTGATATAGTCGCTAGGTAATCCTCCAGTAGCAGAAGCAAAGCTTGATTGTTTACTGTCTGCAGAAGATATATCATCCACAGTCTTTTCCACATATTTTTCATATGGACTATCCATATCATCTATTCTTTTCCTTGGGCTGGAACTTAAAGCTGCAGAGTATCTACTAGGTTCATTTAAGACTTCATTGGCAGTATCATCTTTCTTAGGCGACCGGTCAGAAGTCTGACTATAATGTCCTCTTAAGGCAGCTTCTGGTTGTCCAAATGGCTTTTGGGAATATTTCTCATATAGATCACCTAATTGAGTCTTACGATCAGGGTTACTTTCATTAATTGAAAGATCACCATATGACTTGTCAGGATCTCCCAAGGATTTATCCATAGCGTAGTTATTTTCACTAGGAAATGTAGGATCGGTGCTAGGTAGAGTTTCTAAAGCGGGGCCGTTAGGTTTATCGTTAAGGAAACCTTGTGAGTTTCTATTTTCTTCATTTAGACGTCTCTCATCATCGCTATTGTTTGATACTGCTACTGATGCCCCTTGCTTTGGGATAAATCCATAAAGATCATCCGCGTCTATTTGCTGGTCGCTATCACCTTGATTTAATCCAGTGGACATAGTACCAGATTTAGAAATACTCTTAGCCACGTCATTCGCTTTAGTTTTTTGGAAGCTGTATGATTTTGGGAGTTTGGTATCAGCACCAGTACCCGTATAGCCCTCTTCTAATTTAAACACAAGTAAATTATTCAAGTTTTCATCCCAGTCATGGCTATTCCAGTATGAAACATCGTTTTCTTGAATCATTCTAGTAACGTCCTCAATCGCCAAATAATAAGCGTTTGGCAATGTTGGTAATGCAAACATCAGCGATTGTGGATCGTTCCTATTAGCTATTAATTGTTTAGGTCTTCCATACAGTTTAAAGGCATTCATTGCTGGGACTAAAAACCGAATAATAGTATCATAACTAGGTACACCTTTATGTTTTTCGGGCATAATAAAAATACTACCATCGCTAGTATTTTCAGTCTTATCAGCTCTTAGTGTTATTGATCCATCCAGTTTTATGATAGTAGAGTTGTCAATCAACGTTGGAGATGAGGGATAGATTGCATAAACAGATTTTGCATCAGTGATGGTAATAACTGCATTGTTTTTCTTCTTTTTCTTCTCAGGATCGAAGAAACTGATCTTCCCATTCACTTTGCCCTTATCCTTTCCTGATGTTTGCGATATGACAGCGGAATATCTTTTCCAATGACCACCTGCTCCGAATTTCACCGCTACATAGTCCTCGTAGTTAAATTTAGAGTTAGCTAAGATCACTTCGATGTCACCCAGTTTGCTTCCTCTACTAGATAAAAATGCTCCTGTATAAGCCTCTTGTAACGATTGGAATTCGTATTGACACAAGTTCAAGGCCGCAAGCCATTGATTGAATGGCTTACTAGTCTCATCAAATTTTAAGAAATATCGGTTTTGTAACGTGGTAGAAGCTATAAGGACATTATCCAAATCATTTGAACCAGCTAATTCTGCCGGTAAGTCATCACTTGCATCTAAAAGCCTAAAAGTAGCATCTGCAAAGTTGATATAAGATGGCCTAATGTTGCTGTTTTGAGCGGACTCTAAATTCGGGGAGCTGGTTGCAAACTGAGCCTTATCCCATAATGCCAACTGTGTTCCAACTAAAGCCGCATAATATAGTTTCCATTCTCTCTTATGAGGTAGAGTTGGGGAACCATCGTTTTTCAAGTCATGGAAAACATAGAGTGATCCTTTAATGTAGTTTCTCCCCTCTTGAGCAGACAATAAAGTAATCACTGGGATCAACTCAGGTGCTAGCTCCCGTTGATCTGGTGAATATGGTGCATCAAACTCCGGCAACTCCCGCGAGGTTTCGCCACTAATCAATCTTTGAGTTAAAGACGGCGAACTCCCTGGTTCTTGGCCAAATTCCGAATGACTAATGTCTGGAGAATTGGAGGCAGATGAACTCTTGAAGAAAAATCCCTTCGACGGGCCGCTAAATTTAGGTGATTTAGAACCTGAAAACAGTCTTTTCATCCGTACTTGGTCACTGTGTCAATTTTATGGCAAACAAAGAAATGGAATGGATTCAAATGTGCGTGATTTTATTAACGAGTGAATCTTCTTATACACATGAAAAGAAAACAGCTGACACAGATCCAAAGATAGAGAGTATGTATATATACGTCACTGAATCTGTCTGTACTAATACGGACCTGATAACTCAGTCACGTACAATCTTAAAGGTAATTTACGAGTATCAAGTGGAATATCATAAATTTCGTATATTTTTCACTAAGCCATAATCACATACATTGCGAACAGTATCTACAAGATAAGGGCTTCTCAGGTTTCTAAGATGTCAAACATGAATGTAGTGGCTAGAAGGTAAGTCTTGTTTAATGTAGTGTACAAATCTTGAGTAGGCTCTGCGCTCGGCGAGGTCGTGGTGAGCCCAAGCAGATGAATTCACTCGAAGGCGTTGGCGATTTGCCTTATCTGTACCCCTGTAGGACCATAGCTCGCGCAATAGAGCAGACAAGTACCCCATATGGGTCACATTGTGTATAATGATCACAGTATTCATCTTGAGCAAGATCGATTTGCGTCTTGAGATTTCTTATATTTATATACTATAATGTTAAAAAGATTCCTTTGATGAGATGCTTTCCAAAGATGCTATGAAAGGTTTTCTAAGCTTAAGCAGAGACAGTCTTAGAAGCAGTACCGGTTCTGAAACCGTTCTTGAATCTTCTGGAGACATGCTTCAAGTATCTCATTCTACCAGTACCGGTAGTGGTTCTTCTCTTGGCCTTAGCACCCCAGTTGTAAGATCTAGTCTTGGCAGCTGGGTAACCACAGCCAGCACAAGTCTTCTTTTGGACGTGGAAAGAACGACGACCACATCTGTTACACAAAGTGTGAGTCTTGTTGTGACGTTTACCGAAAGATGGAGTACCCTCTGTTTTAAAATTAAAATTTAGTTCGTTAGTAAACAATATTCCATTGGGAGCAACAAATAATATCTGTAGAAGAGAATGCAAGCGATCTAAGCTAGGTCTATAATGGATTACTGTAATGTCCCTAGTTTTCTCCAAAATCACTACATTGACGTGATTGCAAATCGCTGACAGCCACGGTGTCTCACGCAAATGGTTTTCTGTCTCTCAATTAATAACAATCCAGAGTCTCATTTCCTCTGACCCTTTCCTATCTCTTCAATTCATATTATTCCATTGGTTCTTTTAGTTCACAGCTATACATACTACCCATTTCTAATCTGTTATTATGCTATTGGGATTCTCCAAACAGAACAGCAAATACGAAACAATCTATGCCTTACAACCAGACTTAAAGTCGATCAACAACAACTACATCTACCAAGTTGGTAGTGATGCAAGCATGGTAATGAGACGGTTTGGTAGTGGATGTTGATGCCAGTGCAACTTTCCAAACTTGGGTGTGCGTCTCACGCCCCAGTGGGAGCTTCCAACAGAGGCCAAACGAAGCTCTGCCCAGATTCCATAGCTGCATGCATATCTTCCTCTAAAGCTAGGCTGAAAAACTGTACTAACCCTGCTTAATACGCATGCGGAGGTTTCTCCTAAGAAATACATAAACTGAGTTGCCGAAAATGGAATAGAATGAATTTTTTTTGTGAACAAAAGTTCAAGCCCACAGCTATTTTTTTGTACCTGGAGAAACCGTTCAAAGATGTACGGATGTGGAAGAACGTGACTAGCAGTCACATAATTGCATGTTTACATCGAGGGTTTTCGCGTTTCGTGTCTCATCGGTTGATACCTGGGGGACCTTCACCAGTTACACTTCAATGAATGAAGCTAGTTACGAGAGTGTCTCTCTAGCATCTCAGATTTGTTAAAGCTACGTTATTCAAAGCTACTAGTGTCTTATCTCGTGATACTACTTGTTATTCGATAAGATACAGCGAGTACTTTTTAATTTGCGTTTGCATCTGGGTCTAAGTTAGTACGTTAATTGACCCATCCAAAGCGTGAAGAATGCTCTACAATCAATTCCCACCCTCGTCTCCTATCAGTGACCTTACTGTTAGACACAGGGAGTTTGGTAGTGACCGGTTGAACTACGATGGCTCCCCAGTTAAGGGCAAATACCGTGAATCGAAGCACAACGCTGTGGAGTACCCTACACCTGTGCCCTCTTCGAGTATTGGTACTGTGTCCTCGCCAGTAAAGAGACATGAAACTGTTGAATCTGGTGATGAGTCTGATCTGGACAATGTTTTACCAGCAAAGAAACGCAGCGTTCCTCCTCCTGTCATTGACTTAGAATTAGATCCTTTAAATCCAATATCAAAGACTCTAGGTTGTAAAGGTAGCTTGTGTGATTTGGTTTTACCCAAATACAAATTGATCTCGAGAAAACACGCACAAATTTCATACGACCCTCAGTCTAATAGAGTTGAGATCAAGTGTTTCGGTACTAATGGGATAGCTATAGCGTTGCCAAGAAAAGTGAGCGGCGTTTTGGTAAAACCTGACGAAACTCGCAAGAGATATGAGTTGACATGTTCTAAGGCATTGCCACGTGTGGCATCAAATGAGAAACTCTTGATCAGAAAGAAGAAATTAACTTCGTTTGTACTCTTACGGGACGAAGAAGTTTCTATTCCGTTTATCGAGGGAACAATCATAGATTTCAGACAGACTGATGTAAGACTCACAATGAAACAACTAGACCATGTGGCAGAACTTGATAGTGATACAGAGGACGAGATACGTACAGATCAAAGCTTGCCACTTGCTGTTAAACCGCAGCCACAGGTTCCTCAAGTTGAGACATCTAGTGATATAATACATGCGGACACAACAAAAGACTCTTCCAAGAATAAACCAAAGGCTAAAAAGTTGGCTAAAACCAAAAGGAGAAAGGAGAAGGCCCCTAAGGAGGTCATCTTACAGTCATTATCAGACAGACAAATAGATATAAGTGAGTTACAAAATGTTTTGGTTAACAATTTAGCATTTGCTAATGTCCAACAAACACCACTAACGCACTTGTTTGAAACCAATGCAGTCACCAAACAGTTAAACAGAGAAGAATTACGTGCCGTCTTGCAACATGATCCTTGCATTGGCGTTATCTACAGAGAAGGTAAAGACGCTGCAGGAAAGCCATTAGAGGAAGAATATTATTATGATCTGGAGAATGATATCAACGAAGAACGGAGAACACTGGTGACATCTTTGAAAGGTGGTAGATCTGGTTTGCGATCTTGTAGAAGAACTCACAAGCAATATTTTTGGAAAAAACCAAGAAAATGAGGCATGCGTATGTATCGCCGCTGTTGATTGCATAAATCAAAAAAAACAACCATACTAAAATTTAGATTATCTAGTATATATTTCATTTCTTACAGCTCATGCTTGCTTAAGAAATCCTGCATCTCGCTTGTATCTATATCCTGCGGGTCTTCCGAAGATATGGCTTGTAGCAGGCCGTCGAGCATCTCATCGACTTTCCCTTCATCGACTTTCAAGCATAATGATAACACTTTTCGAAACTTATTTTCTAGGTTGAGACGTTTATCCTGTATGCTTTTCAAAACATCATTCAGGTGCTCCTCATTTTTCTCATATGCTTCGATTCGTGCCTTGAGTAATGCTTCAGACGGTATTTCGTTGAAACCATTCTTATCATTTCTTAGTCTTTCGTGTAACTGTTGTGAAATTTCATCAATCGATACCTCTTTCAAAAATTTATCAATATCACCATTGTATTTCTTAGAAGCAATCGATTCCAAATATTCATAGACAAATTCAACTCTGAAGGGTTCATCTGCATCAAAATCACCAGTATCCCAATCTATACCGGATGTCTCATCCGATGAAATACCCAGCTTTTTACTTTCTTGCTTGAAGTTTTCTTCTTCCTCTTTCATGGCAGCTTCAATATTTCGAAGTTGCTCTCTTAGAGAAGTGTAATCTTCTTGAAGAGTTTTGGCAATTTTGAGCCTTTCTCTAGAATGGGAAAGTTCCTCTCTTCTATCATTCAATTCATCTCGTAATTTGGATACCTTTTTCTTATGCTCTTCCAATTCAGTCTCATAATCCTTTGACACTGAGTTTAATAAAGTTTTCATATCATTAATCAAGGCTATAGTGTCAGGTTCTTTGACGAAGGCGGATGATGTCTCATCAAACCCTATGTCATGATCTCCTGCCAACTTTGCACTTTGTAATTTAGAAGTCCCAGCACCAAAGTCTACAGGTCTCAACCCTGACTTATTAGGTATATATGGATTGGCGCCATACTCCAAGAGAGCGTCTACTATTGCTAGGTTGCCCAACCTAGCTGCAATGTTGAGGCATGTATCTCCATTTGAGTCCTGTGAATTTAACATGTTGGTTAAAATCCATTTCAAATCTATGTTTTCCAAAATTGCATCTGGCCCACAACCTTTCAAAGGTCTTGTTTGTTTTTTAACTATCCACCCCATTAAAATGTCCAGGTAATATTTCGCAGCAGCGGCACAGTCTGTCATCCCAGAGGTAATGATAATGTGATGCAGTATGGTTCTGTGCATGGAATCTTCCAAAATTATACAAGGGTAAAAATAGTCCAATAATTCTTCAAAAGTTCCCGAGTCATAGTTATTCACTGATTTTACAGCTTTAACTAAAGGCGACTCTCCAATATTATCTCCTACCATTCTATCCGAACCAAAATCCACGAGTTGTTTTACTAACTCCAGATTAGCAATAGATGTCAGCCAATGTAATAGTGTGTTCCCTTGCTCGTCAACCGCAATATTTAAATTTAGTTCCACATCGGGGAAGCTAGCATGAACTTCTTCCAAAATCTTTTTGAAAGCCTCTGCTGGTGTTGTTTGCTCAGAGGGATCATTAACATCCGAAAATAAAAGCTTTTGTAAGAAGGTCTCCAATTTTAACCGTTGATTCGATGCCTCTAAATGTGTATCTTGTAAAATCTTTGTTCGATATATAGACAAGGGCAATGAGAGGAAAGAGGGATCTAAATCGTGGTTATATGTGATGATTGGTTTTGTATCTGTGTTATGGAATTCCAAGTCTTGGCTATGTACATTATTTTCATTATTACCATCCGTGTTATCCTCATTACTATCTTGTCCATCATCCACAGACTCCTTGTTGCTGACCATTGAAGTATCCAACTTTAATTTTTTCAAAGGTGATCCCAGACTACCATAGCTATCTGCGCTGGTAGTTATTTCGTCCAATTGCGCGTTTCGCTTGTTTTCCGTGGAGTCACTCTGCTTGGCTTTTTCTTTATTAGGGTACGTCCATTGCTCCTCCTTTGCAGGCAGGTCAAAAGTAGATAAAAGGTCGAATTTGCTTAGCAATTGGTAAGCTTTTTCCCCGCTGATCCATTTGCTATTGTCATAGTCTGTGATGGGTTGAATATTGTAGGTTGAAAACAACGACTCTTCCAACTCCTCTGTGATCCAAGACAAATTCTTCAAATCGTTCTCCAATTCTCCCACATCCAACGTGGTCTTCCCCTCTTGCAATTGCTTTAAAAAATGCAAAAACGGCGTCAGTTGGAAAAACCCATTCTCTGAATTCTTCTTTAACACGAGTTCGAGGGACCCAGCATCAATGGAATTCGAGTCTCGTGGAATGCTCCCCACAATCTCTGTAATGGTCATCACGTCTCCAAACCTGCTACTGTTATGTAACCGTCTTGCTCTTACTGGTTAAAGAGAGTAGTGGTCGTCTAATGCGTGTTTCTCTTGTTTTCCAACTTTCGTGGTATGATATCGCTAATGATTTACTAGTCCGTAGCGAAAATTGGGGGGCCCTCGATTTCCAGTATACGTCACGCAAAAGTACACGTGACAAGTACACGTGACCAGGGAGTGTGGCACGTGCCATAACCTTCCACTTGAAAGTCCTCAAATCACCAGCACCGTTACAACGGTGCAACATAGACTACAGCCCAGGCACGTAGTTTGATATGCTGTTTTTCTTAAGGTGGAGCATACACAATGGACGTTTGTTCCACCATTTAAAGACATAAATACTAAATGACCCACAAGCGACCTTTACGGCGTCTGTGTCTCTGACATTGATGCTTTTCAGCTAATACAAGCTTCGGCAAAGCGAAACTCACATCATCCTGCTATGACTGACTCTCATGAGTGGTAGCCATAGTTGTGGTAAAGCGGTGCGGCCGCTTTATATACAAACGCTCGGCGGCTGGCAACCGGGTGGGAATTGAGGTAGGGCTCGTGAAAGGTGACTAATACTAAAAAAAGTCGAAAAACTTTCCTTAGGGTTGTCTTTCTTTGCGTGCTAAAAATTGGCCTTTATCTCAATGGATTCAAGAGTTGGGCCTCCATCGGTAGGTAGCAAGTGCTCCTTGTGATGAGCGGTTCGTTTCATTAGTTGAGACGTGGCAAGGACAATGAACAGTCAACAGCTACGCTTATTGAAGAGTTGCAATGATTTAGACATTGCAGGATTGAGCGTTGTAAGCTATTATTTGAGGCTACATCTAGTAGAACAGATCCTTAATGAACCAAATCGTGATGAAGAGGCCAGCACAACGGCTACACAGTTGTTAGATTTGATCGAGAGCTTTAAAGAGGAGGTTATGAGCATGGATTCTGATAGTAAAGAAGCGTCTAACTTACAAGTCTTGATCCAGGATCAAACGAAGGCTATGATATATATGATTAATTTCACCATGTCAATGTACAATGACAAATTACAGCAAGTGAACGACGGCGTCACGAGTGTGCCATTGAAGCAAGGACTGTTATTATGTATTGACTTGTTTAGTTCTATCATTGGCTTGTGGCAAGAGAAGTTAGACGGAGCCAAGGAGACTGAGTTTAAGAAGAAGATTAAGATTTGTAAGTTGTACCTGAGTAAAATCAGTAAAGGGCAAATATCGCAGCCCGATAGGAAAGCTGCGTCTCAGGATGAAATAGAGGAATTGCCAGGGAGTGTTACCGTTGAACCTCAGGAAGACGTAATTGACGAGGCATCAGAGATGGCGGTGGATGAAGGGTCAGAGGCAATGGACGAAGGGTCAGAGGCATCACACGCCAATGATGCAGAGATCAATGAAATGCTGGCGCAGTTGAAAAATTTACAACAAGAGCCCACTGTCGAGTTGGATGAACAGGAGAGCACGCAACGAGACGAGTCTCCTGCTTTTGTAAGCCCCGACAAGGAAACGCCTGATACTACTACGAAATTAGACAGTGCCACAATGCAAGACAAAGAGCAGGGAAAAGGGCAAGCGCTCAAAGAGCCAGTACAGAAACATGAAAAACTTGAACAAGAGGATTTACATACCATGATGGATAGAAGTGCTCAATTAGAGCAAGTGCAAAAATTGGCCAAATATGCTATTAGCGCATTGAATTATGAAGATATAAGTACTGCTAAAAAGGAATTGACGGAAGCATTGAAGATCTTATCCGAAGTCAAATGAAAGAAACACCAAAAGCCATTTCTACGTTTGCGCTGATAAGAATGAATGATTCAAAATTTACATGCTGACATATATCTATATATACACTCTCTATACTCTTCTTAATTTATGATAAAGTTCATATTCTTTCCATTTTAAAACTTCAATTTCTTTGGTTGTTCCCATGGGTAGTCCTGGTTGGTGAAATGACCGTACGAGGCGGTTGGCAAATAGATAGGTCTAGCTAAGTCTAACTCTCTAACCAAAATACCTGGCCTTAAGTCAAAGTTTTGTTTAATGATGTCAATGATTTCTTCGTCAGACTTGGTAGCTGTGCCGTAGGTTTCAACGTGTATAGACAATGGTTCAGCAACACCAATAGCGTAAGAAAATTGCACTTGAACTCTCTTACACAAACCAGCAGCCAACAAAGATTTAGCGACCCATCTAGCAGCGTAAGCAGCAGAACGGTCGACCTTGGAGTAATCTTTACCAGAGAAAGCACCACCACCGACAGCGGAGGCACCACCGTAGGCATCGACGATGATCTTTCTACCAGTCAAACCAGCATCACCTTGAGGCCCACCAATGACGAATCTACCAGAAGGTTGAATGAAATATTTAGTCTTGTCATCCAACATGTCAGCTGGGATAACTTTTTCAATAATTTCAGACTTGATCTTTTCTCTCAATTCTTCAGTGCTGACTTCTTCGGCGTGTTGAGCAGAGACGACAACGGTGTCAATTCTCAATGGGATCCATCTACCAGCTTCTTCTTTATATTCAACAGTGACTTGGGTCTTGGTGTCAGGTCTCATCCATGGCAAAGTACCGTGTCTTCTGGCGTCAGCCATGGCCATGTTCAATTTGTGAGACAACAAGATGGTCAATGGCAAACCTTCTGGGGTTTCGTCGGTGGCGTAACCGAACATAATACCTTGGTCACCGGCACCGATGTCTTCCACGGACTTTTCTTCGTGAACACCTTGAGCGATATCTGGGGATTGTTGTTCAATGGCGACCAAAACGTTACAGGTCTTGTAGTCAAAACCCTTAGCACTGTCGTCGTACCCAATCTTCTTGATGGTGTCTCTGACAATCTTTTGGTAGTCCAACTTAGCGTTGGTAGTGATTTCACCAAAGACCATGATCATACCGGTCTTAGCAGCAGTCTCACAGGCAACTCTGGAGTGAGGATCTTCTTTCAAACAAGCGTCTAAGATGGCATCGGAAACTTGATCACAGATCTTGTCTGGATGACCTTCACCGACAGATTCGGAAGTGAAAAGGAAAGTCTTGGCCATTTTTTTCGATAATTGGTTCAATGGTTTACAAGGATGACCCACGTAAAATGTCTCTGCTCAACGTACACGGCCAATTGAGTCCCTCAAAAGAATACAACGTTTATATATACCACCAACAATGGCCACAGTTGAGGGCAAGGTGCAAAATTTTCGATGCTGGATTTAACGCTGTTCGTTTACAGGCGGCCTCGAAAAATTTTCATGACACAATGAAAACTGTGGCAAAACTGTGGCGCACGTGATTTTGCCCTAACTAAACGATTGGCAATGCCCTAACAACAAACCCTACAGTCCTACCAATACCCTAAAATGCCCTAACCATGCACCCTAGGTGTTACAAATTAGGGTGTATCAGGGCTTGCTCGATGGCATGTAGGGCTGTGAGTTGCACGTCAACAGCCTCGTATATAATAAGGGCCCTTCCAGTTCTCGAGCCTCATCCTTACTACTTTTCTGTTAGGAACAGTGCTTCAGATAACAATAACAGATCTTTGCCACGATGATGCACAGCAGTGACGTGACGCAACTTAGTATTGATGCTCTAAAAAAGCATGATATTATCAAGGATGTCTTGATGACGTCTAGCTTTGAGCCCTCAGGCCATCTTGCCGTGGAGTATCCAGAACCAGACACTATCGTTACGATGGGCAATGTACTAACAGTAAACGCCACCCAATCGAAGCCCAAGGTCCACTACACGCCTCTAAAGCCTTTAGACACTTCTAAACTTTATACTTTGGTGTTGACCGACCCAGATGCACCTTCTAGGACTGACAAGAAATGGTCTGAATACTGTCATTTTGTCGAGACCGGCATCCCATTCCATAGTGCAGACGGCGGGTTTGTTGAAGGTGGTAACGTGGTCATGGATCACATTGGTCCTGGTCCTCCAAAGGGGACAGGGTTACATCGTTATGTGTGGCTGTTGTACGAACAACCAGGGCAGAAGAGCGAATTCACTAAGATCCAAGACAGACCCAATTGGGGCTACGGACAGCCTGCTGTGGGTGTAGATAAGTGGGCTAAAGAAAACAGCTTGAGATTGTTAGCCACCAATTTCTTTTTGGCAGAAATCAAATAGGCAGTCAATCAAACGTTTATCGTTAGCCGTTAGTCTTTAAATATATATCTATTGTATTAAACACTGTTGCTTTTACTAAAACATAGCCATCTTAGAGGAGAAAAAAAGTTGTATCTTGTCGTTAAGTCATAAAAAAGTTTATCATTGGTTTTGAAATAAATTATTAATTAGTTCTCGGTAAACACCGATTTGGAAGTTGTCCAGCTCAACCTCGGTCAAAGGAGGAGCTACGACAAACCCACTTGTTGCATCCGTCAAGGGATTGACAGCTCCTTGATTCATGCTAGGATCTTTTAGGTCGTCCAATGCGTAATGATGCATCATCTCATTGTACATTCTTAATTCGTTTTGCTCTTTATCGTAGTACTTCCCATCAATGTTTAGATTATTTGGGATAGCACATAGCCAAATCCTGGTCTTATAGAATCTAAACAGCTGTTTAATCAGTTCCCTAAAATCGTTTCTCTCTTTGCAGATGTAGTAGAATGTTAACTTCTTTCTATCGAATTGAAACTCTGCATTTAAAATCTTAATGTTCAACTTTTCTGTACTGGAAGTATTACTGTTGATGGAATTCAATTTTAACTGCGCAATATGAAGCGCCTTCAACTCGTCTTGGAACTTATTATGTAGATTTGTGGTCACTTCTTGCAAAGTAGCAAACCTGATGATTTGCTTTGTGGGGACAATCAATTGAATTAATTCTATAATATCATACAGTTTTGGATTCAATTTTGTGCTATTGAACCCATTGGTACTATCCACTAGAGCATTGATAAAGTCATTCACGGGGTAGTGTTGAGCCTCACTAGTGATCAATGAGTCGAAATGCCGTTTCTTTTTCAAGAAATTGATCAACAGGGCTAAATCCAAATTGATCAATGGCTCTACACACAGAGCTAAGTCTTTACCCCTGTCACCGTCAATTATAATCAAATCGTCCCTCTTCAATTGGATTTTGCAAGCTTGTGGGTATGATAATAGCTCTAACTTCCCATTCTTCAAAGCAACAAGGGCCAGAGGCTTATAATGTAGGTAACTTGATGCGGTTTCACTATTATGAGAATTCTTGTTTTTAGAGATAAATCCATCGGATTGGGGGTTATAATTTAAGTTGGAACTTTTCAAAAAGTTCAGGAAATTTAATAACTTAACTTTTAAATTGGATTCTTGTAAGTTCAAGCTTTTTGGGTCTATCAGGTCTTTCAACCAATCCACAAACTTGTAGGCCTCTCTTGATGAGAAATAGTTTAGGCCACATTGTGAATATTTTCTATGAAGCTCTGGTGACGATTCAAACGAGTTCGTAGGTGTCATTACTAGAGAACCTGCCTCCATCGTAACATGCTCGCTCACGTTGAATGCTGTCCTATAGGAGTTACCATTGGGAACGCTTTTCTTTCTCTGTTGTGGTTGTTGCTGCTGCTGTTGTTGTTGTTCGGGAGTGAAAGGCTGCATACCACTCACATATTGCGAGTAACTGTATGAAGGAATCTGGGCGTCATTCATAAGTAACCCTGGTTGAGTGTTACGACGTTGGTTACTGGCATTGACATTGTTAGACAATGGCTGTAAAAAATCGTTGTTCTCAGTGGCACTAGGGAAAATGTTGGTATTGAACTGAAATTGATCCTTCAACTCGTTATCAAAAGCCGGGAATTGGCCCTTCAAACCTTTATCAAAGGCAGGGAATTGGCTATGGTGGATCAGCGCGTCACTGATGTAGGAAGACCTTCTCTCTGAGTTGAACCCCAACGTCACAGGGTCCAGCATGTTTGTGGCTCTGGCCAATGGCGAAAGCAATAAATGGTCTTTATCCAATTGGCTTGAATCCGTGACGTTGAAGTTGTGACTGCTATGACTGCTATTATTGTTATAATCGTCGTTATCGTAGAATGACGACGATGGCGGAGGTGAAAAAGTATCCTGCGGAGAATTGAAGATCGATTGCCTTCTCATTGGAGCATGTGCGTCCAATTTGTCGTCAGGCCTAGTGAAATCCACTTGTTTAAACAATTGTCTTGTGTTTTCATTAGCCTCAAATAATAAGTTATCGTAATAGTTCCGCAACTCGACGTTGTCGGATATACTTGTAGTACTATTTACTGTAGGTAAACCTAAACTCATAGTACTGAACTGGTAGTCTTAGTGTAGTGTTGCAATATAGTACAAGGAGGGGGGGGATAAACATACACAACACATGCGCACTATATATACAAGCATGTGGATCTATATATATACGTAAACGTTGCTATCCTCTCCTTGTCGCAACAAGGCACCGATACATTGTATCAAGGGCCAGATAGCCATTCCTGACAATACTAGCTTAAACCCTAGCACTGCCTATCTATAGGCCCCTCTTTGAGCCAGGAATAAGGAAAGCCGAGGCAATGCCTGTAGGGCCAGCTCTACAGCAATGGCATTGCCCCTCGTACACGCTCCTTGCGGTAGAGAACCCACTGGACACTGCGTTACACTAGAGGTGGGTGTGCTGCTGGGATACCGTGGGGGGAAGAATCTCGCTCGCACTTCCTGATCCGGTGACCACGAGATCCTGCTACCCCTCACTTCGGCACGTGACCGGACTTTGCCATGAGGAGCGTCTCGGACCTTTCTCTGCCGGGCCGAATGTTGCATAGTGCTTGACATTAGGGTTTGCGCAGTTCCTAGGGTTATGAGTACTTTGGTCTGATCGACGGTGTTGAGGAAGTAAGCATCCTCGACGTACTTTGCCTGGGAAATCCTTGCAGCAGGATACAAAGACTCGCAAGACGTGAGTAAGTGAATTGCCACGCTTGGTGCCGCAGGTATCGTTTCACCAAGCGGCCGAGGACAGTCAGACCTTACTCTACAAGCCGTGCGGTTCGGACCCGGTGCGGTCGGCACCTCGTAGCAGAGCGCCCAGGAGAGATTGCACGTGACAGCTACATCCGATCACCACGATCTAACCAAATCACTAGGAACGGCATGCTCGCTACGGTCCGCGGACCGCGCGCACAGTTCCGACGGCGTTTCCTTCGGCTCCTACCTCTCCGCACCGCGTAGTGCCATAGTGGCCCTCGCGATGAACCCAAGCAGTGTCTCGCGACGCTTTACGGCACGTTCTGGCTCTAGGAGTCTTCAGTCGCATGTGGTAACACCTCGTTGGGACACTTTCCAGGTTGCCGGCACTTCCCGTCACCTTCGTATCAGGAATCTGTACGGCACTGATTTTCAAATCCAACAGGCTGATCAGCCTTCCAGGTATGTAATCGATAACGACAGCTGCCTGCCCTGTTGAAAGTTCAATATTTGATTCATTTAGAAAATTTTAAATGTTCATGCTTATCATATATAGTTTAGTCATGTAGTTCTTTTTTTTTCACTTGGCGGTGGGTCTGTATCTGTTGGGATTAGAAGCGCAAGAAGCACAGCAGCCATGTTCTCGTCGTCGTCGCAGGACCATGACAAGAGTCAGTACGAGCTGAAAGACGTAAGCAAGAATGCGTCTCATATCAAGACTACTGAGCAAGAGAACGAAGTGGAGTACTTCGAGAATGGGCAGATGAATATGCGTAAATCTACGGGATCGTCCAACGAGTTCGAATACACTTCTCGCTCCGATGGAGGTGATTACAAAGGCCACGCCAGACATGGGACTTTGCGGTCCCGAGTGAACGAGTTTGTCGACTCGTTCAAGAGGGCAGAGTCCAGCCATGGTGGCGAGGTGGACTCGGAAACGGGTCTTCCCGTGAGGGATGCAAAGAATATGGATGAACACAACACGGAGAATTTGAAGAAGACGATCAAACCTCGTCACGTCATCTTGATCTCCCTTGGTACGGGGATCGGGACAGGTTTGTTGGTCGGGAATGGTAGTACGTTGGCGAACGGTGGTCCCGGTGGGCTGGTGATCGGGTACGCGATCATGGGGTCCATGATCTACTGTATTATCCAGGCGTGTGGTGAAATGGCTGTCAATTATCTAACGTTGGCTGGTGGGTTCAACGCTTATCCAACTTTCCTGATAGATCCTGCATTCAGTTTCTCTGTCGCATGGGTCTACTGTTTACAATGGCTTTGTGTGTGTCCATTAGAACTGGTTACTGCATCTATCACGATCAAATATTGGACCACGAAAGTGGATCCGGACGTGTTTGTCGTTATTTTTTACGTCTTGATTCTGGCGATCAACATCGTTGGTGGTGCTGCTGGTTACGCTGAGGCTGAATTCTTCTTCAATTCTTGTAAAATCCTGATGATGATCGGGTTCTTCATTTTGGGGATAATCATCATCTGTGGTGGTGCGGGACATGACGGATACATTGGTGGCAAGTATTGGAGAGACCCCGGTGCATTCCGTGGTCATACTGGGATTGATAGATTCAAAGGTGTCGTCGGAACGTTGATTAACGCTGCGTTCTCGTTTGGTCAATCCGAGTTTATTGCTGTTACAGCAAGTGAACAATCCAATCCAAGAAAAGCTATCCCATCCGCTGCCAAGAAAATTATCTATAGGGCGCTTTGTATCTACTTGCTTTCCATCATCTTGGTCGGGTTCTTAGTTCCTTATAACTCAGACAAGCTATTAGGTTCTTCTTCCAGTGGTGTCAAAGCCTCTCCCTACGTGCTTGCTGTATCGTTACACGGTGTCAGAGTTGTCCCCCACTTCATTAATGCGGTCATTTTACTTTCTGTGCTATCTGTGGCCAATTCTGCCTTCTATTCGAGTTCCAGATTGTTGCTAACGTTATCACAACAAGGGTTTGCCCCCAAGATTTTCTCCTATGTCGATAGGGCCGGTAGACCTACTTTTGGTATCCTAATGGCATCTTTATTTGGGGTCATCGCATTCTGTGCAACGTCTCCCAAGGAGACAGAAGTGTTCACGTGGCTATTGGCTGTGTCGGGTCTGTCTCAAGTGTTTACATGGCTGTCCATTTGCCTGTGTCACATTAGATTCAGAAGAGCCATGCACGTACAAGGTAGATCACTAGGGGAAATTGGGTTCAGGTCACAAGTCGGTGTCTGGGGGTCTATTTATGCTGCAGTGCTACTGTTTTTGGTCTTGGTAGGACAATTTTGGGTCGCTTTGTTCCCTATCGGTGAAACGGATGCAAACGCTAAAGCATTTTTCGAAAATTATCTTGCTATGCCCATTTTGATTGGATTCTATTTCGGGTACAAGATATGGAAAAAGGACTGGCGATTAATAATCAGGGCCAAGGATATAGATTTAATCTCTCACAGACATATCTTCGATGAAGATGTCTTGAAGCAAGAACAAGAAGAATTGAAGGAAAAACTGAGAAATGGCCCATTATGGCGCAGGGTTTATGCCTTCTGGTGTTGATATGGTTCGTTTTTCTGAAACATACACTCTACTTGATCCTTATTTGGTCAACATAATACTTTTTGAAATAAGAATACACAAAAAATCAATCTGTAACAATATTGATGCACATGTTCTAATTATTTATTCATAAGTCTGTATAATTTCACTCATTGCACGAATTACGTCTTCACTCACTGGCTTTGAAGATAATAATGTCCTTAAGTTACATAGTGTGGCTGTTAAGAGGTGTACTATGTCTCAGTGAAAAAATATGCTTTCATCACTTTATTTTTTTGATAGATGCGAAACTTTTGCAAGAAAAAAAAATACCGGCATAACTACGGAGCTGGCCTGCAGTGAGCTTATCCAACGGAGCTGGCCTGCAGTGAGCTTATCCAACGGAGCCCCGTGGATGTAACTAACAATTTCCCATTGTCTGACAACTCCTCAGGGCATATCTCTGGCTGACTTATAAGCTAAGGCATAAACTTGCATTCTTTTTAAAAAATTTCTTGGTACACTTATTAATTATTAAGTAATTGGTATCAGTAGAATCCAGTAGTGGAAATACCTTGAATATGCTACTTTCTGCAAATGCACTGTGTTTACCGAAATGATTAGTGTTTAACCATAGGGGCTTAACTAGCTATTGCTCCAGCCAAAATTGTCCTCCTGCAGTTGTTCGAATGCTATCGAATTTGAGATTGCCAATATTTTTGTAACACCGTCATTTCAGTTAAAGCATCTAGATGAAAATATGTAAGCTTTAGTCTGGGCAAAAAAATGTACCTATTATGAATTTTGTAGTAAGAGTTTTTATGTGAGGAACTACGTACAATTACTGTTGCATTAGTAATCTGTGGTTACTTCAGATTTCAAAAATTTGCAATTGAAAACCACAAGCTTGATTTAAACGTATAAATAGCAGAGTGTTCTTCTAATTCTAATCCAATATCTACTTGTCAATTCCTTTCAATTTTACTTCCAACTTATACTTATTCATTTAACCATTTCTGAAACATGATGTATCTACTAATAATCATTGTGGCTTTAATCCTATTATCCTCACAAACATCATTCAAAGGTTCTAACATGTCTGCTACCGATAACTACTTGAAAACTATCACCAACCGTCGTACTGTCTACGAATTGAAACCAGAATTACCAGCTGGCGTCACTTTGGACAAGATCAGAGAAGTTATCCAAACTATCATCAAGGACACTCCAACTGCTTTCAACTCTCAAGTTAACCGTGCTGTTATCTTGACTGGTGCTGCTCACAAGAAGGCTTGGGACGCTGCTATCGAAGGTATGCCAACTGCCGATGCCAAGAAGAGACCTCAATCCGCCAAGGATGAAGCTTACGGTTCCGTCATCTTCTTCACCGACGACGCCACCACCAAGAAATTGCAAGAAGACTTCCCAGCTTTCGCTGCTGCCTTCCCACAATTCGCTGACCACTCCAACGGTGCTGCTCAAATCAACTCCTGGGGTGCTTTGGAATCCTTGGGTCTAGGTTGTCACTTGCAACATTACAACGGTTTCATCAAGGGCGCTCTACCAGCCGGTGTCCCAGCTGGATGGTCCGTTGCCTCTCAATTGGTCTTCGGTACCCCAGTTTCCGCTCCAGCTGCCAAGACTTACATTGAAAACGAAGTTAAGGTTTACCATTAAACAATTCACCAACGCGGTTTGGACAATTTATAAAGATAAGTAACTATATCTAATAAGGATTCTTACATCGACACTTGACAATTGAGCACTAAAAGCTAACACAAAACGTCTCTTCTTCCAAGAATGAAGCCCACTGGATACATGGGACGGAATCAACTCTTCCGTATCTCTAGACCCTAGTTTTGTAGATATCAGCCCTAGTATTTTCGTGGGTGTCTCAAAACGTCTCGAGCGACTTTTTCTCTTAGTTTCAGAAGTCCCTGCGGAGTTTTCTCACAGACTTTCCTTTAAAAAGTAACTTACCCCTTAAACACACAGAAACGTAAGCACTGCATGGTTATTGAATGCAGCGCAGCTACACAATAATAGAGTTTTGCCAGATCTGGGACTTACGTGAGCGGCTTCTGTGGATATTTAGTGATGATAATAGGAGTCTGCGCCACCCCCCACTAAAAAAATACTGTATATCCAGTTTCTGGGTGGGCTCCACAGTTACAAAAAACCACGGGCCAATCGATTGCACTATTCATCTAGAATCTGATTGTCGGTAAAATAGGCCGTGTATGGTACTTTTCTTATAAAAGAGTATTGATCTGTGTGTATCATACGCTCATTAAGAGCCGTTGGCACATTAGAGAAAATTAATCAATCTTAGTCTATTACATACAACCAAAACCATGTCTGCAGCTGCTCAATATCTTAAAGCCATTGCCTCTCGTCGTACTGTGTACGCTTTGAAACCAGAGTTACCTTCTGGTGTTTCCATTGCAGACCTTCAACAAACTGTCCAGTCCATTATCAGGGACACACCAACTGCATTCAACTCTCAAGTCAACCGTGCTGTGATCCTAACAGGCGCTGCTCATAAGAAAGTCTGGGACAATGTGGTCAACAGCATTGACGTTGAAGCAGGTAAGCTAAGACCTGCCTCTGCTAGAGACGAAGCTTACGGTTCTGTCATCTTCTTCACCGACGATGCTACCACTAAGAAGTTGCAAGAAGATTTCCCAGCATGGGCTGCAGCTTTCCCACAATTCGCTGACCATAGCTCTGGTGCCGCTCAGATCCACACATGGTCTGCCTTTGAATTATTGGGGTTGGGAGGCCATCTCCAACATTACAACGGTTACGTAAAGGCTGCTTTACCTGAGAAGATCCCTGCTGGATGGTCTGTTCACTCACAATTAGTCTTTGGTTTACCTGCCAGCCCTGCTGGAGAAAAGACCTTCATCAAGAATGACGTTGAAGTATTCAACTAGTCAAGCTCCGGGGTCATGTATATATTTTTATCTTTATACGATTTGTTCCAGAAAAAAAATCTAGGTGGTTTTCTATGCTTGTGTCGCAATGACATATGCTGTGGCTATTGTAACTATTGTAATTCCATCCTTTCAAGACAGTCCCTTGGCACAATCCCTCGATTTTCATTTAGGTAGGATGGTGCCCCCAAGGAGACTCCAGCTGTGGCAACAAAGGGATTTCCTTGCTTGTCACATTTTTCAACAAGACACCAGCCGTCTGAGTGTGTGGCTAATATTTTAACGAAGTCATCAACTTGTATGTGAATCTCAGCAGGAAGAGTAGGGACGTATGATTGCTTAACATGATAAATCTCACTTTGCTCCTCGTCTTGTTCAACAGTATCCAAATTCAAATCCAAGTGCTGCGGTGTGGTACGTTTGCGAGGTGTTAAAGGTAATGCCTTTGTGTTGGAGACATTATCTAATGCTTTTAGCAATTCTTTAATCTTTCCTATCTGTCGAGATGGCTTTTTCGGTACCGGATCAAGAGCCAAGTAACTTTTAGATGCAGAACGGGTATTTTCAATCAACGTCTGTGCATTAATTTGTCCGTATGCATTCGAGAAGTTATCTGACGGAAATAAAGCAGACTCAAGGTCGTTATTAGCTGCTGGCTCTAGTAGAGTAGGCTCACGGGCAACAAAAAGCTCATCTGCCACATAATCTTTTTTCACGTTCTTCAAGATATTCAGCTGTTTCAGATCGAGGTCCGAGGTAAAATTAGACACTCTTGCTGATATTGCATCACCAGTGGTTTTCATATAAACAGAACTAGTCAACCAAAGCCTAGACATTGTTTCCTCGTTTCTACGTAAATGCTGCACTTTATTACCAGAATCATTATTCACATCAATATTTCTTCCAACAACTATCCTGTCAGAATATGCGTTAGACTCCTTCTGAATACCTCTCGGCGGAGTTTTGACGGAGTTATACCTATAATTATTTTCATGGTATTTAATACTTGATGGCTCCTTCTCTTCAGGTGGCCATGCGTAGTTGTAAAATGCATCATTTTCCAAGTCTCTGCTTTCTAAAGAGCTATCATCATCAAACCAGGCTTTAAATCTCATATTATCCTTGGTATGCCGTGGATATGTCGCTGAAATAACATATGGTGACCCGAATATAACTCCTTTAACGAAAAGAACATACAGTAAGAGGATCACAAGCCCTAGTAAAACGATCCCTATTGGTAAACCAATAGCAAGACCAATCGTCTTTTTAGAAATTGAGTGTGCATCAGTGGAGACGTAGGTTAAACCCAAGCTTTCTTGGGTTACAGTACTATTGAAACGACTGCCGACCGTAACAGCGGCATCAGCAATATGTTTCGTGACAGTTGACACATTCATCGTATTCACATTTCCGGAACTCCGAGCCATCAGCATCATATAATGGGACACTCTTGTATTCTCAGAGAGTTGACGTACCTGAAAACAACACAGGTATTATAGCACGAGGAATCAAGGCATTCAATTTGTTTATATATACTAGTAACACCTTTTGCCTATTTTGTTTCATAGTTGTTTCATCTTTGTTTAAGAAGTTATGACCATACTCTGAGACAGGTTAGGAACAGAAAAGAATAAGCTGATAGTAATAATGCGTAATGAAATTGATTAGAATACACGGAGGCAATTAATACTGTAGGGTATCAAATGAGATACATCAAATACTTAAATAATTCTTCATTAAATCATCGGCCATTTCTTTATTACCACTTTCTAAATAAATAAGCATGCTATTATATGCTGCATGCTTCTTCAGTTTTTCATCTTGGTAATTGTCAAGTACCTTCTGGTAATATGTTATGGCTATTGATACAAGTCCAATCAGATGGAATGCTCTACCGATGTTGTAATCAGCTTCTTGCCTTTCCAAGTCCGTATAGAGAGTACTTCTTATACTGTGATAATTGAAGAGGTACCGTATGCCATGCAGCACTTGAAAGTGTCTTTGAGCTGTTAATCTCTGCATAGCCCGATGCAGATGTGCCAAACCAAATAAAAGATTGACCATTGGATCGTCTTTTAAGTCCTCTTCAAGCCAGCTCAAATATTGGAGTGTTGATAAGAACCCTTTGCTGGAATATAACAGGATGGCGTATATGTAGTACAGGTATGGCGAGCTTTTCTTATCTGGGTTTATCACTTCTTTATTAGTGATGGATGCTTGTCCACTCACGTGCGTATTGTATCTACAACTGTCAAATGCTTTAAGCTGTCTCAAAAAGAACTTCTGCTGGACTGTGGAACTTAAAATGTCAGAAGAGGATTGCCCTTTTGATAAACTGAAAAGGAATACTTGCAAGACTTTTCTATTGAATTGAAATTGGTTCAATAAACCTCTTAAATTTTCAGCTAGCTCCTCTTCGTTATCTAGTTGTAAAACAATTGTTAATTTTACAAATTTCATGATTTTGGCTCTCTCAGGATCTTGAAAAAATACATTAACCTCTTGAGCAGTCTCAATCACACTTAACGCATCATCAACACTTTTATACTTACAAATAGTCAATGCCAGTTCCATAAATAATTCAAACCATTGAGAATATGTCAGCCCTCGAAGCTCTGTGGTGGAAGTTAAGGTAACTCTTTCCTCCATGACCGGCATTTCATCGAGTAAGCTATCTCCTTCTAATAGTTTGGATAGTCTTGCTAGTTTAAAGTCTAAGCCAGTGTTAAATTTTCTCCTTCTTCGTATAATTCCTACAAACTTCTTGGATCTGCTTTTGACGAAAAAATTCTTTAAACTGGAAAAGACATCAACTAAATCAGATACAGTTTCAATCCAAATATTAATATCATCAACACTTCCCGCTACAACACCGTTTTCTAGTTGCTCTAAACTGTTGTATTTATCAACCACTTTTGTAGTAATTCTTCTCTCTCTATCAATTTTTTCTCGCTCTAAGTCATAGACAGATTTTTTCCTCTTACCGCTGAACTGTCTGAAAAGTCCATCTTCTAACAAAGGTTTGCTAGAAACATCCTTGGAAGGCTCTTTTTCTTTTGTGACTGCTTTATCTGGAGCTCTATCGATGCTATTGTAATATTCGTCTTCCTGTTTTTTCTTTTCATTTCTGACTTCTTCCAATAAGGTTTTGAACACTGCAGTATTACCTAGTTGATAATGCACCTCTGCAAGGTTCAGTTTCGTTTCTAATGCGGCAGGTTCCAGATCTAAAGCTTTATAGTAGTAAATCTTGGCATTTTCGTAGTCATCTGTTTCTTGGTAACATTTGGCAAGATTCTTGAATAGTTCTGCCGTGCTATAGTCATCTAAAGATAGCAAAGGGGTAAAAAACTCTATCGCCTCTTTGTATTTTTCGTTTTTAGTTAATGCTAATGCGACTTCGAAATGTAAATCACAAATCTCAGAAAAGGATTCATCGTACAAAAATTGGAAATGGTTTAATGATTCAAGAAACGAGCCTGAATTCAACCGAAGCAACCCTAATCTTACTCTGATATCAATAGGAAGCCCATACATTTTTTCTTTCTCAAAGTTAGGCAGTGCATCGAATCTGTTATTGTTGACTCTTCTATTATCAAACTCAGAATCGTCGACAACATCGTCCCAAAATGTCTGATTTTCACGGTTTTGGACCCATCTGGCACATTTTTTAATCGACCTAATACCCAAAGAGAACTTGGAAGAAGATTTAAGATACAATTCGGCCAGGATGTTCAAAGAGGACCAGTCGAATGGGATACAGTTGTATTTAATGTCAATTTTTTTCAAATTTACACCGGGGTATAGTTGAGATTCCACCAATCTCCGCTCCCTTTCAGGGTCGTCCATATCAGCTTCGTCATCCACATCTGGTGACTTCTCCTCACTTTCATCCTCAGAGGAAGAAAGTGGATTTTCTGCAGCTTCTATTATAGCCTCTCTCCTCAAAACGTTAGATTCAAACAACTTAGTATACAATTCAATTGCATCTTCGACCCTTTCATAGTCCACATATAGAATAGCCAATTCTCTCAGCACGTTCGCGTCATAAGGATTATTTACATGTAATTTTTGAAAGCCCTCAATAGCTTTACCGACTTGTCCAATCTTCTTATACAACAGGGCTCGACGGTACACCGACTCCCATTCCTCGTTGTTCAAAGTGATTACCCTCGAAAAACAGTAGATCGCTTGTCTGTAATGGTTCAAGTCTGCAGATAATATGGCAACCATCTTCCAAAACTCTCCGTCTGAAGAGTTGATATGAGCTGCTAAGAACCACGAGTTACAGCAGTCATTCAATCGCCCTTGAAATTGGTAAATATCACCTAAAGTTTCGTAGGCAGCAAAGTTACGTGGGTCTTTCTTAATAATCTCATTGTATAACCGCTCAGCGTTGATCAAGTCATTGTGTACAAAGGCCTCATTTGCCTGAGAGATCAGCTGTGCAACTTCCGGGTCAATAGCCCGCTCCCTCCTAACCCTGGCTTGCTTCCCACCGGGAGACTTGGACTTCTTCTTCTTCCTTTTAAAATTACTTGCCTCTCTGATCGCGTCCATGAAGTCCAACATATCATCCTCTTCATCCATAGACACATCTGAGAACTCTGCTAACACATCGTCATGGTTGGAGCTCAACTCATCGGACTCAGACGCAGGATCGAATTGCTTCTTACCGCCCTCATAACTGCTTCCGGACTCGGACCCTGTCTCAATAAGGTCCCGCAGGTCCTGCACATCCCCAAGAAGCTCGTCCATCTCTGCAGAGTCGTGGCTCATCTCCTCTGTCACAACATCGCGGTCTATATCGCTCTCTTCATCCAAAGACATTGATGTCAATAAAAGCTCCTCAAGCGCCGGAAAAGACCAGAAAAGAACACAGTATCAATCCTTCAGCCACGGCTCACAACTATACGCAGTAAAATAGGCCAATTGATACTCTGACACCAACTGTTTGCCCTCCTCTCTGTCCTTACACCACCCATTGGGGGAGCACCAACAGAACCACCTTTCCATTGTTTTGTTCACAAGATGCAAATAAATGTTTACCCGGCTTACTATATCGGGTCATAATTCCTTGAATAGGAAATGGTGTTCCAATCGGGTGACATATGTCCCGATTAGGAAGTTTCTCGAATTCTGGGTTCTTTGATTCCATTGCCATCGGGATATGAAACTCATTGCTAAATACTCTTTGCCAGTGAGTGAGGAGCAAAAGAAGGTGAGTATCGCGGCGTTTATCAGCGATGTTTGTCCCCTTTGATCGACCGGACCACGGTGGCTCTGGCTGCTTTGAGAGCCTCTTCAGATGCTACCCCATCGACATGATGAACAGTAGAATGAGGAAGGATACCGCTAACTACGGTGGCAAGATATTTTTACCAGCGAGCGCTCTGAAGCAGTTGTCCATGCTGAATATACGGTACCCCATGCTGTTTCGAATTGTGGCTAAGAGATCTGGGAAGAGCACTCATGGCGGTGTCCTTGAGTTTACTGCAGAGGAAGGCAGGACTTACTTGCCCCGGTGGATGCTGAACACTTTAGGGATCGAGGCTGGCTCTTTGATCAGTGTTACTTCTACGGATCTGCCGTTGGGGAATTTTGTGAGGATTGAACCGCAGTCGGTGGATTTCTTGGAGATAACCGATCCCAAGGCCATCTTGGAGGCTGCTTTAGGGAAATATTCTACGTTAACAGTGGGTGATATAATAGAGGTGAAACATAATAACCATGTGTATGGGATACGAGTCGTTGAAGTGGCACCGCAGACTGAGCAGAATAGTGTCTGCGTGATAGAGACTGATCTAGTCACGGATTTTTTACCTCCAGTGGGCTACATAGAACCAGAAACGTTTGAAAAGACACTCAGCGCTCAACAAAAAGGGAAGGAGCTGCATCATGAAACGGGGACGATGTTCAAAAGGATCAACGATTCGGAGATTCTACACCAGAATGCTCAGTGGGAAACGAATTTTGTTGGAGAAGGATCATCAATATTGGGCAAAAAGAGCACCAATCACACACAGGCCCGAACTGATTTATTGAAGTTATCGATGGACTCATCGCCAAAGAGATTAGACTTACCGAGTGGTCAATTATTCTTTGGTTTCCGCTATACTCCGCCAAAAATTGTAGAAGGTGATGGGCCTGAAACTTTAAAGAAAACTACAAATTATGTTGGCACTGGACAGACGCTAAAACCTCCATTAAAACGGAAAATCGGGGACGATTCCACCCAGCCATCGAAATTAAAGACTCCTAAGAACCCGGAAGTGATAGAGATTGATTGAGTCTTGTAGTTGTGGGCTCTGCGACTGGGGTCTACGTCCCTTCATAAATTGCATTTTCTTTCTTGTTTCCTGTTCGTACCATAGTCATCAATCATTATTAATTCGCATAACAGATACATTGAAATATATATATATAATATACTAATTTCTCATAGATGGTATCATTTATCTTTGTTTCTGCGGCTCACCACTCTCTTCAAAGCTAATGGCAGGTCTTCATCCGAATCCTGGTAACCGCCTTCTACAGAAACCGTTGAGTCAACATCCCCAAGAGTTTGTTTCCGAGTGAGCTCATGATAACTAGTTCGAGAACCTATGGAGTAAACCCTATCTCTAAAACTCCTAGGTAAGACAGGCTCATCTTCTTTAGCCTTATGAGAAGCGATTCGTGCTAAATTGTATGATCTACGTCTCAGTAGAATGTTCTCTCCCTCCCCACGGTCGCGACCTTTATAAATGACAGGTTTCGCATAATCACGCGAGTAATCAGAGTTGAGATCACTCTCTTGACCACTCTCGATAGTGTTATCCTCGGAAACCCTTTCAATGACGTCGTCAAAAGTGGGTTCCTGGCTTTTCACTGACTCGCTTTTCCCTCTTAAGAAATCATCAAAGCCAGTGATAGCTTCAGTAGCCCAATCTTCATATAAGGGTCTGGATAGGAACCCATATTTAAATTCATTTACCCCTACAACAAGTTTAGCTAACGATACCAATTCTTCCATATATTCTATGATTTCTTCCATCGCTGCACTTGATGCATTCCAACTCAAAAATTGTTCCTTCAAAAAAAATCCAGAGGCGCCTGTCTGAGATACTGATTTTTTAGGCCTTTTGATGGTTACTTTCGCTTCAAAAGTAAGTTCATCGTCAATGAGCTCATCAAGCGGAGAGATCTCTGTATCATCTCGATTCTTATTTCCTTCGAATAATTTAGTAGTTTCGGTTCCATATTTTATTCTAATAGATTGCCGAACTTTGTTCACTAGTCTCCTATGAGCAATTCTAGCACTGGGCAGAAACTGTGGTAGTGGAGTCTTGTTAATAAAAGCCTCTTGCATGGCTCTTAAAAGCACGGTCACAGAACCCACAACTTGTCTTCTGTGAGGATAGACTAAGTAATTCAGCTCTTCAATAATGGCACTTCCGTATTGTCTTCTCAACAATGCAATAGTATTAAGTCGCTGCACAATCTCTCTTTGTATAAATATTATCTGGGAAAATATCTTTTCCAGTTCACTGAAATCACCTTTCAATCTCGGCTCTTGCCTTGTAAGACCATTGTATGCTTCAGCACGATCCAATGCTGCTTTGGCGCTCTTAGAGATTCTCGTTATTTTCTTGAAACTGCTCTCACTCAAAGTTGATCCTACAGGCTCACCCTCTAGCCCGGTAGCATACAGCATCTCCAATTCGTATATGCAACCACAAACAAAGGAAACTTCTTCGTTAAGTTGATCTCTGGCTTTGATAGGGAAAAAGAAAAGTTGAACAAGCAAAGCAATGCCCCCACCGTATCCAACTGCTAAACACCTCTTACCAAAATTAGCAGCGATGCCTCCTGGAACAGAACCCGGGTAAATTGCAGCTATCATGACAACATAGATACTAATGATGTGGATAATTGCAGCCTTGACATACGGAGTACCTAGTAGAAAATAGAATCCAGGAACTGCTCCAAATACCGTTACAACAGTTTCTAAATATGGATCTCGCTGGTGTAGACCTCCCGCATAATAGGATATTAAGCCCCATAATGCACCAAGAATCACACCAACAGCACGTAGAAAAAAAACCCATAATGTCCCACCTACAGATGGTTCAAGACAAAGGATACACACGAAACCAGTCCATCCACCTCGGTAGTTGATGTACCAATTTCTAATTTTCGGAGTAAACATGGGAAATGAAGCTAACATTAAGGCAATTGCGACTTGGAAACCAAATCTTATATGAGGTTTTGTTCTTTGATAGAAATCATGAAGCCACAATAGAAATTCTTGTTGTAGCACATAAAATTTCGGTAGTTTGAACTTCTTGCTAGGCTCTTTGAATTTAGGACCACTAATGGTTGTAACCAAAGGTAGCCTGTTCTGTGCCTCAGATACAACACTGCTTCTCCTAGTATTGATTTTTTGCATCAATAATTCATCTTCTTCATATTGTGGTCTTCTGCTAGCCAACTCTTCTACCCTCATATTGTTTGAGTGGTCTCTCAAAGTACCTTTCAAACTTGCATTTTCAGTAAGTCCAAGGTTTGCCCCAATAAACCAGTTCTTAAAACTGGATCCGTTTTGGAAGAAATTGAACCGCAATTTTTTCCCTCTAATCCAGCCTTTGGCCTCTTGCTTCGTTCTGTCTTTGTATATATCAGTCAGCAGTTCAGTTAATTTAATTGTAGCATTACTGGTTTCCTTAAAATGCATTAGAAACGATGATAACAGAAACATTTCATCGCTAGGATTGATAAGGTCTCTATCTGCCTCAAGTAACTCTGCTCGGAATGTTTCATCAAATTCGTTGATTGCTCTGTTTAGTTGCTCTATATTTGCATCCAAATTTTGTAAATTTGATAAATCTTCACTGGTCTGCACTCTTGATAAATTATTCGTCTTGTAAATGGGACTGTAATAAACTCTATCCAATTTGACATCATAAGAGTATGCTAACATGGTGTTCACTTTATACAGACATTCGCTTAATTGATAATGTAGATTGTAAATTGGCTGCCTTATCTTATCCAGCACATTAAGCAATCTCGCAGCATCCCCGTATTTTATCTCCTTAACCTCTTCTGAAAAGGGAGATTTAAAAGTGGTTTCCGTAGTATCAGTATCTCTTCCTAATAATAGGAATTCTAGTTGGCATGCGTTGACTATTCCATTGATAAAATTACTCATATTATCGAAGATTGCTAACACATCCTTGATTCGATTTGGCGGCAGGTATGAGTATGAAATTTCATAGATGCACTCTTGTAAAACCAAACGGCAATTATCAACGTTCTTGGACACCAAATTTTTATATTTTAACAACTTGGATAGACTAACGTGTGGATTAGAATAAAAGGACTCGTGGTCCTCCAAATCTATCGAAGTGAAAAAATTGATAGAATCGTCAACACTCCTATGGATTTGATTTAATGTATCCACCGTAGAATTTCCGAGATAAGTACTACCAAATTCGGGGAATAACACTAGGTTCCAAAAAATCGACATCGCAATCCCCAAATAAAATGGGATAGTGAAATCCTTGGCAATCTTTGCAGCGGTCTCTCCCAAAGGAGACAAAAATGTGAAATGTACCACTAAAAATAATGGGAAGACGATACCAAAATAATGATGCGATACAGATCTCATCCAACCGTGGAAAAATAACATGAGCGTTTCGAAGACTGCCAAGATCGCTAAAGCAGCTTCATAGTTGGAATAGTTCGACAAATACTGTTCTCGTTCCGTTAAAGCATGCCACGAGCCACCTAAACATCTCTGTGCCAGAAACCTAGCCAATAAACAGTATGCTAGTCCCGTTATTAGTCCCGTGATACAATAAATAGCACCTTGGATGGTCCCACTCACTCTTCTCCCAGGATGGACAATTACCGAAATTAATGGCAACATTGCAGTTTGATCGCCAATGTGGTCTCTCACTTGAGGTATCAGACAGAATATGTACGCCAGAGTCGAGTTAACAGTAGCTTTGCAAATTCTTTGAGCTAGGATCCTATCGCATGGGAAATAATGTTGGAAAATATGATATGCAACGGTAACATAATGCATCGGTCTCATTCGACTTAATTGAATTGTAGAACCACTATGATTAGTACTCATGTCTTCTCGATAGCATGCCTTCGCCTTATGCACAGCGATATATGGGTATTTGCACTATAAGTGAACGACTCAGTGGACAGTATAACGGCCAAATATTTTTCAGTCCGATAAACATAGTGAAGCGATGACATATACAACGTCGATTAGATAACGGTATATAGCGGTGTTGCCAGGTGGAGGGACGAACCAATTAGTGTCTTCCTTCACCGTCTTGGTTGTGGCTTTGCATGTATTGCGATGCCATATTTGCCAACGAAGAGAAAGTGCTCTGTTGTTGGCCTTGGCCTTGACCGTATTGCCCTTGGCCCTGGCCATAGTGCTCTTGGCCTTGGCCGTATTGCCCTTGACCTTGGCCGTATTGCCCTTGACCTTGGCCGTATTGCCCTTGACCTTGACCTTGGCCCTGGTTGTATTGCTGTTGCCCACCGTTGTGGCCTCCATTGTTACCTTGGTGCATGTATTGCGATGCCATATTCGCTAACGAAGAGAAAGTGCTCTGTTCTTGTTGTCCTTGACCTTGACCGTATTGTCCTTGATCTTGACCGTATTGTCCTTGACCTTGACCGTATTGCCCTTGCCCTTGACCGTGTTGCCCTTGGCCTTGGCCCTGGTTGTATTGCTGTTGCCCACCGTTGTGGCCTCCGTTATTGCCCTGGTGCATGTATTGAGAGGCCATATTAGCCAACGAGGAGAAAGAACCCTGGTGCTGTTGCCCTTGCTGTTGCCCTTGATACTGACCTTGTTGGCCGTGAGAGCCACCTTGCGAACCACCTTGCGAACCACCTTGCTGGTTCATGTACTGCGATGCCAAAGTTGCTAGAGACGAGAAAGAGCTCTGTTGGTGGGGTTGCTGATTCCCACTGCCAAAGAATTGCGAGGCTAGAGAAGCCAGCCCTGAAGAGTTCATGCCTCCAGACTGGCCTTGAGAAGCACTCATCAACTTCATAACACTGGAAAGCCCACTGCCACCAGAGTTTCCACCAGCTGAGAAAAGAGTTGTCAGCAAAGCCAGCTTCCCTAACTGAGATTGAGCAGAACCGTTGTTAGAAGCAGTGAATGTGTTCATTAGAGTCTGGACCATCCCATTGTCCTGGTTACCAGCGTTACGGCTCATATAACGTTGAGCTAGCGACTGGATACCGTTCTCGATACTGCCCATCTGTTGCTCGTTTGGGTTCGAGCCCGCAGCCCTGGTCAACTTGGTAATGGCTTCACCGTGATCGTCGTTATCGATGTGGTCGCCGGCTTCTTGGATCCAATTATCAACGTTAGACATATTATTAGTTAGCTAGATACGTAGCAGAAAGAGCTATACACTGTGTCGATGACATTGTTGAACCCTTCACGAAGTGGCAAGGACAAGAGATGAACAACAAGGTGAGATGAAAAATGTGTCAGTAGGCCAACGCGATGCGTGAAAACTAGCATTCCACAACACCAAACAAGGCCAAGAGGAAGATATCTGGCCTTGGAGAGTATATATATACGTAGCTATATCGAGTAAGTAACCAGGAGCGACGACTCTGAGCTTTAGAAGATGGATCTCGGCGTGTACAAGAGCAGGATTGGGCAATTGATTGACATTCCAAACGTGGGCAAGGGCCAACTGAAGTATGTCGGCGCTGTGGAAGGCGTGCAAGGGACGTTTGCTGGTGTGGACCTGTTGGCCAATATCGGTAAGAACAACGGGAGCTTCAAGCAAGTGAAGTACTTTGAGACTGAGTTTACTAGGAGTGGGATCTTTATCCCACTGATGAAAGTGGCCCATCTGATCTTGGAAGTGCCCGTGCTGAGGGACCGTGTGGTGGAGACACCCGACAGGAGACGCAGCCTGAGAGTCAGTGGTAATTTCTCTCAAATGGAGATCGACTCTCCCGGGACCAGGACGCCCGGAACGCAAACACCCAGCGCGAGAACACCCAGCACTAGGACGCCGAGTGTCAAGCGGACCAGCCTGTCGAACAATACACAATGGCAAGACCCGCAATTGCAAGAGTACAGAGACAAGACCTTGGAGTATGAAACGAAACTGGCCCACTACGAGGCAAAACTCATAGAGTCCAACTCTATCATCAACGACCAACGGCAAGTCCTGGAAGAAATAAAGCCTGTGATGGACGATTACGAGAAAAGGTGTCAAGATCTGGAAGTGGAGAACAAGCAGTTGCGAGAGCAAGTGCAAGCCAACGCCCGTACGGCCGCCGATGCCTCCACCACGGAGCTAGAGTCCCTAAAGAAACAACTCGAAGTGGCAAGACAGAAATGGGACAAAGAACGAGCACAGTTGAAAATGCATACCGAGTCGCTGAGCAAAGAATACCAATCTTTGAACAAGGAGTTCAACGAACTGTACGCCCAGTCAGAAACTTACAAACAAGAGTTGGATCAATTGAAGAAATCCACCACTGGAAACAGCCCTGTGAAACAAACCGAGCCCCTGTGTGTGTTATGTGAAGAAAAGGGCCATCCCACAACGGATTGCCCCAAACAATACAACAGCCAAGACGTTTAATTGACTCTGCCCGTTCTACTCATTGAGCATCCTACCAATATAATGACTCACCTCATTCCTTGATCGATTGATCCCAGAGGGCATTTCCCAGTTAAGAAGGCTTTGTGAGCCATGCAGCTAGAAATTTGAGTAGGAAAAGTCGGATGGGTCCAAGAAAAAAACAGTTATGTATGTGGGTATGACCCATTGACCAAGTGTAGGGATTTCCGTTTGGATTGGCGTTGAGGCGTATATTAAGTCAATTGATTGTCGAGATATTGCGTAAAGAAAATCTTGTGGGATTGGAAGATCCATTGAGTGAAATACTGTTATCTAGAGGTGATTTTTGATTCCTTTGCAAAACTGTTTGATTGAAGATGGTACAGTACCCTATTATACCTGTGTTTTCAGGCGTAGAGGACTACGATGCGGTTGTATCCTTGAAGCCGTTTGTGACTCTTACTGGCCACGTCGCTCTCGCTGAGTTTGGATCAATTGACACAGTGAAACGATTTGTGAAATTTGGAGCTTCGAGAAATTTGAAGTGCTCGATCTTGCTCAGTAGCGCCGCAGATACGAGTGTCGACTTTGTTTCTGTGTTGAACTGTGGTGTCTACTCTGTTTTTGTTGAAGGAGACGGTGAATTGTCATTGGAAGGTGTCCCCTCCAGCCGGATCTTCCGTGCGAGGGATTTCAATTTGACACCTGTACAAGAGATAGACGTGAAATCGTTTGTCAACACTTTGCTGACGCAAGTGAAGACTGATAGAGATGATCAATTGTACACTACGTTGGTCGTGGACGCTGCTAACCGTTCTTTGGGGTTAGTGTACTCCTCGCGGGAGTCGATTGAATTGGCGGTCACCAAGCAGATGGGTGTGTATTACTCTCGCTCAAGAAACGAGATTTGGGAGAAAGGTGCCACTTCCGGTGATACACAAAAGTTGTTGGCCATTCAATTGGATTGTGATGGTGACGCTTTGAAGTTCGTCGTTGTTCAGGAGGGGAAAGGGTTTTGCCACTTGGGCACGACGTCTTGTTTCGGCGAGTTCGACTACGGTTTGTTAGAATTGGAAGCTGTTTTGAAACAGAGACTCGCTGACGCTCCAGAAGGGTCGTATACGAAGCGCCTGTTCAATGACTCTGAGTTGCTGGACGCGAAGATCAAAGAAGAAGCAGAAGAGTTGACAGAGGCACAGGGTAAAGAAGAAATATCGTGGGAAGCCGCCGATTTGTTTTATTTTGCAATGGCTAAGCTTATCAGTAACGGAGTGTCCCTAAGGGACGTGGAAAATAATTTGAAGTTGAAGCACTTGAAAGTGACAAGAAGGAAAGGAGACGCAAAACCTAAATTTTTGAAACAATCAGATGTGAAGGCCTCGAAAAAACCCAAGTTGGACCAAAAGATCCATCTCGGTGTTATTGATGGGTCCAATACTGAGGATGTCATCAAGGCAATTACGAGACCTATCCAAAAGACATCCGAAATAATGCACCTGGTGAATCCAATAATCGAAAACGTTAAGCAAAAAGGTGATAAGGCATTATTGGAATATACTGCTAAATTCGATGGTGTAACATTACAGAATCCTGTCCTGGAAGCTCCTTTCCCTAAAGAATACTTTGATGGGTTGACCAAGGAAATGGTCGAATCTCTGGATCTATCCATTGAAAATGTCAGGAAGTTCCATGCTGCACAATTACAACTGGAACCTTTAGTGGTAGAGACTCAACCGGGAGTCGTGTGTTCTAGGTTCCCTCGCCCCATTGAGAAAGTCGGTCTCTATATTCCAGGTGGTACCGCTGTCTTACCTAGTACTGCCTTGATGTTGGGGGTTCCCGCCCAAGTAGCCGGTTGTAAAGAAATTGTCATTGCATCCCCACCACGTAAGTCAGACGGTAGAGTGTCTCCCGAAGTTGTATATGTGGCAGAGCAAATAGGAGCCTCGAAGATCGTCCTTGCAGGTGGTGCACAAGCGGTAGCTGCCATGGCTTACGGTACAGAGACGGTGCCAAAGGTGGACAAGATATTAGGTCCCGGCAACCAATTTGTTACGGCAGCTAAGATGTATGTTCAAAACGACACGCAAGCACTTTGTTCGATAGATATGCCAGCGGGCCCAAGTGAAGTGCTTGTGATAGCAGATGAGGACGCTGATGTGGACTATGTCGCCAGTGACCTTTTGTCGCAAGCTGAACATGGGATTGATTCCCAAGTTATTTTGGTAGGTGTCAATTTGAGTGGAAAGAAAGTCTCTGAGATCCAATCCGCGGTCCATAGGCAGGCTGTCGAGTTACCCAGGGTAGATATTGTGCGTGAATGTATTGCACACAGCAGTATCATACTGTGTAACTCTTACTCTGAGGCCTTCCACATGTCAAACAAGTATGCCCCAGAACACTTAATATTGCAGATAAAGGACGCTGAACGTTATGTTGACTTAGTGGACCATGCAGGAAGTGTCTTTGTCGGCGCATTCACCCCAGAATCCTGTGGGGACTACAGCAGTGGTACCAATCATACTTTACCAACTTATGGGTTTGCAAGACAGTACAGTGGCTGCAATACAAGCACGTTCCAGAAGTTTATCACATCGCAAACGGTGACACCTGAAGGTTTAAAAAACATTGGGAGAGCAGTAATGTGTGTAGCAAAAGTCGAAGGCTTGGATGCACACAGAAACGCTGTCAAGATTAGAATGGACAAGCTGGGTCTCCTACCCAAGGGTTTTGAGTAAATGTGTTTGTCAAACAACTAGCCTTACTGCTACTTAAACTATGCCATCTAGATGTACTGAAATAAAGAATTTTTGCTATACATGGTCTACGACTATTGAATTATAATTCATGATGCCACTGTGTCAACACGCGCAGCGCAATTTAACGATAGATAACGGAACGTAGACCAATGCACTCATGTTGGCCTTCGCATAGATCAAATATTATATATATTATTCATATCAACAGCGCTGCTGGAGGCCCTTTGTAACCATTGAAAACCACTAATATTTTACTGACCCAATCTACAAGATGCTGGAGACTCCGACCAATGAAACAAACGACAGGAACCCCAGGAAGACGGGCCTTCAGCCTGTCATCAACGGCCATATGGCACTGTGACTGCTACGTGTCACGTGCTGTCAAGTACACACTGATATAACAATATCCCACCAATCCCTGTTGTTCAGAACCAATTAGTACCTTTGAAGCTCTCTCCGGTCGTTGCCAAGTGTCACTACAAATCATAATGTCCACGTATAATTTAGCCTTCAAGTGCGGGAAGAGATTCAGCTCGAATCTGGCTTCCAGGGAAGCGTTAATTCCACCCCTTCAATTATACAAGATGATCTTGAAAGCACATAAAAAGTTGCCTCCAGCACAGAGAGCCTTAGGTGATGCATATGTGAAGAGTGAGTTCAAACTACATAGAGATACAGACAACCCGTTGCATATAGTTGGGTTTCTGGCCTCGTGGCAAGACTATTACCACGCGATCGCTAACGATAAATGGTCTGAAGGTTCACTTTCCAAGCAAACGCTGGACAAGATGTCTGAGCAACAGATCACTCAGCTGTATGAGTTGATGAAGGAGACAGAGAGGGTGCGTGCAGAGAGTAAATAATGATATCCTGGTAGTAGCGCGCTATAATGACCACAGGAGTACAGACTTCGCTCTCTCAAAATGGCATTCTCTTGGTAGGTGACCTCATGCGCAAGGGTGCTTCGACCGAAGGCTCCTTGACAGAGAGACTGCTGCTCACAAGTCTCTGGCTCGGTTGGAGGTGGTTCTACTCACTGATGACGAATAGTGCGTAGACTGACAAATTTTTAACGCATTCACGTTACTGGTACACTTATGGAGACAGAGGTTTGTGAAGTTATCGTTGTTCTACTTGGCTAGAGGCTTGGAAGGCTCGAATACTGTGAACTATGGGTGCTAAGGAGTCCAGTAAAAATGTTAGTATAATGAAAAATGGGTTTATAGTGGTCCCGTTTGCTATGCCCGTCCATGAATCGTTGAAGATTTCTAAACCGGTTTATCACTATATGTTTGTGAAAAAGCATCAAAGTCAAAACCCAGAGGAGTCACATTGCCTCTTCGTGGTCAATTTACCGATCCTGACCAACCTGGAGTCGTTCAAGCAAGTGGTCAGTGAGATTTGTGCTCAAAATGACACTGTGTCGCACATTGAGAATTTGTTGCATAATGATGAGTTCGGTTTAAACGAAGTGGACCTTTCTTCCCTCACGTCAGATCTGCTGTCCACTAAGAGTCTGGAGGAAACGAGATACACACCTAGAAACACAGCATTATTGAAATTTGTTGACGATTCAAGTTTGAAAAATTGTTTGAAAGCGTTACAAAGTTATTCTAAAAATGACAAGAAGGATTTCATTGAATGGAAATATAACTCGCCCTCGATTTCCACGTTTGTTAATTTCTATAAACCTTTGGACTTGGAATATTTGAAAGACGATGTCCATACGCATTTAAAGATATTTGAACAAAGGGAGACGGAGGCTTTGGACCAAGTGCAGAGCTCTATTGTCGATGAAGACGGGTTCACTCTAGTTGTGGGCAAGAATACAAAGTCGTTGAACTCGATAAGGAAGAAAATATTGAATAAGAACCCGCTATCAAAACACAACTCGGTAGAAAAGCCCCTGACCACGGTAGATAAAAAGGCCAAGAAAGATTTCTATAGATTCCAAGTCAGGGAACGTAAGAAGCAAGAGATTAACGAGTTACTAAGCAAATTCAAAGAAGACCAAGAGAAGATCAAGCTAATGAAGGCAAAGAGGAAGTTTAACCCATACAAAAATTCATTGTAAGAAAGCATATGCATAGAGTACATAAGATATATAACTATAATAGACCTCCAGGGACGAACCCTTGTTCCAAATTGCCAGTTCGGTTTGTCTGTTTGGTGTTTGTAATCGTTGCGTTATCTGATTTGCTCGGAAGTTCCTCAAAGTCACCTTTCCTCCTTAGCATAATGCTCGGATGCAAGTTTTGGTTCTTTAAAGTCTTGAATATCTGTACAGGTTTCTCGTCCAGCTCTATGACTCTTTCTTGATCGCCATAGCTCACGACCAGGACGTATTGCCTCCAGTCCTTTTCATCTAGATGGTGTCTTTTCATAGCATTCTTCAAGATCCGTTCGCAAGAATCGTCTTTAGAAGCTCTCAATTGTTTCAAAGTCTCTGCGCTCTTGGGTAGTTTCTGAGAGTCTTCTAAAAAAGCATCCGAAGCGTGCCGTAGATTCGACACTAAGGCAGAAGTACTGTGGTTCCCACTGTGTTGGTGGTACTCTTGTAAAGGCACTTTTTTCTTCTGCAATACGCTATCAGACGATTGAGATCGGTTTTGCTCCAGTTTATTCCGGCGAGAATCGATCTCTGAACTTTTCACCACTTGCAATATATCCATCCTAAGCTTTGTGTATTGGTTTTGATACTCGATTAATTTACTCGACAGAGTAGAGTACATGTTCTGTAATACAACCACCATATTTTCAGTATTGTCAGAACCATTTTGCACTTGGGGGGATAGCAATTTATTGATCGACATCTTAAGCTTAATGGCTCTCTTCAAGTCCTGGCCACAAATCTCTTTACAATCGTCGAGGGTTAGGCTCGTTACCACGTCCCCGGATATGCCATGTTCTTGGATCCTAAGGCATATTGGGTCGTCTTCGTTCAATTCCAAAGAAGACCGGACCCACTGTGCTACATCTTCGGTAGACCATTGTGAATATTCCGCATCGGTGATCATCGTGACATAAAGGCCCTTGAATACCGGTCTCGGATGAGTCAAACGACACGACAAAAAGTGCAAGTTACTGAGTTCTTATCACAACAGCGCCCTTCAACAAGTGCTTAGCAATGTGCAATTGTCGAGTACGGTGAATGCACTAAAAATAAACTGTGGCGCGGAGCAGTGTTGATCCTCCGCTTTAATGTATAGCTGAGGGGCAGTTCTTTACTACGCTCAATATATCAGTATTAATCGGAAAGTGAAGGCAAAGACGATCCAACTTGTCAATGCACAACTGCTAAATAACTTTGGTAATTAATTCGTGATCCAAATAATTATTTTTCCACGTCTCCCTTACAGAGTCAAAGATAAGTGGGGGATCCCAGTAACATAATGCGCCGTGCCTTGTTTTAAGACGGACGGCCCTTATTCTTGTCGACGAATATTTAAATATGTTATTACAAGTATTTAACAGGTTCGGATACAGTTGTGGGATACGTTGCTCTAGAGCCTCACTCTTGTTACAACGTGTATTTAGTCATCAAGCGAAGATCCATTTGTCGGCTTATAATTGTAAAAGGAATACCAGTAAACTTAACAGCAAGATGGCACAGACTCAATGGAATCCAAAATTGACCTCGGAGCAGTTAGCTGTCTTAAAGGATAAGCAAACAGAGAGGCCAAACACGGGTGCTTATTTGGATAATAAAGAAGGAGGTATCTACCACTGTGCTAATTGTGATTTGCCTTTGTACAAGAGTGAAACGAAGTTTGATTCCGGTTGCGGCTGGCCCTCGTTCTACCAGGAGGCAGCTCCTGGGGCCATCGATTACGTTAAGGACAAGTCTATGGGGATGGAGAGAACGGAAATTGTTTGCAGTAAATGTGGCGGCCACTTAGGACATGTCTTCACTGGCGAAGGTTGGGACAAAAGACTCAAGTTGCCCAAGGATGCAAGGCATTGTGTGAACAGTCTATCCATGAGATTCGAACCTTACGCCAAATAAATGTGGACGTTCTGATCTGCTTCGTGTATATTTGAGGTAAAGGTTCTGTATATTTATATATATGGTACAATATTGTTATAATTCATTTTGGTCACCAAAAGGGTTAGAGTCTACCGAATCCAAGGGAGCCAGTTGCGGCCGGTTACGGATGTGCGAGGGAGCATGTGTGGTTGTGTCACGGTCACTGAACTCATCTTCCTCCGAACTGAAGTAATCGCTCTCGTCTGTCACATCCCAGCCTCTTTCATCATACTCTGCCAAGGCAGTGACTAATTGGTCGTTAGCATGGATTAGGCCACCTAGGTACTCTCCCTCGGTGACTAGTTGTAAATATCTCAGTACTTTCCTTCTGATATTTCTTGCCATGACGAACTTCTCTGTGACAAGTTCATCTTCGAACGAATTGGCACCTTGTGGCAAAGTCACTAGGGCGTTCTGCAGAGCAATTGCTGCGGCAAGAGCATCTCCGATACAGCTCTTGATCTTTGGAGCAGCTTTGTCGATATTGATCTGCGGGATCTTGAATCTCTCGTCGGCAGATTGGAAGATGGACTCGTCCGCTTTATCGCTCATAAAGTTCGATCTCTGGACTCTGGTGACGCCATCAGTGCGTGCAGTATCCTGCCGTTTTCTGTATTGTGTCTTCACTGAGGATGTCACCTCATATAACCGTTGGAACGCTCTAGATCTGTCCAACCTGGATTCTTCGATGAAAGAGTTCCATGACACGCAATATTTAACGCATTTGCGTACTACCTTGGAGTCATACTTGGTGCCATTGCCATCAATGGCACCTTTAAGACTCATCGCCTTAAACCGGTCCAGTAATTTCTCATCATTATACAAGCTGGTGAATTTTATCCCCTGGGACACAAACAAATTGAACAAGTCCAGCGACCTCGATTGTTGCAACGTGGACCCATACTTGAGCTTCTTCCGGAGAGCTCGAGCAGCCTCCTCTTCGTTTATAAGATCTGTATAGTCGCTAACTGAATGTGACCCGTGGATCAAGTCAACTACGAGCCCAAGCTCAACAATTAAATCTATCTCCCTAGAACTCACAAGACGGTTAATAGTGTCTGTAATCTGGGTGTGAGGATGTGACTCGCCTAGAAACCCCATTTATCCTTAGTATAGTTCCAATTGCACAGGACTGTTTGCCCTTACGTAAGCTTATTGGGTGGTGTCTCTTGACTCAATTTTTCAAGTGCAAAGTATTTAAGACGTTTGCTGCGCACGGGGGGTATCCTTCTTTCTTCTAATCACTAAACAGAAAGTCCACACATCTAACACCTAATCGCAAAGTTGTTTCGTCTACTACAACACCAAGTGAAACGAAGAATGGTCTCTACAGCTACTATCACCCACGTCAAGGAATTGATCGGCGAAAAGGAAGTGTTTATCGCTTCCAAGACTTACTGTCCATACTGCCAAGCTTCTTTGAAGACTTTGTTCAAGGATTTGAATATCCCCGAGGAAAAAGCCGTTGTTTTACAACTGGACACTATGGAGGATGGGTCTGAGATCCAAGCGGCTTTGAAGGAAATCAACGGTCAGACCACCGTCCCAAACATCTACATTAAGGGCAAGCACATTGGTGGTAACTCTGATCTACAAGCTCTGAAATCCTCTGGTAAATTGGAGAAGGAGTTGGAAGGTGTCATCTAAGCACAAGACACTATGTATCTGCGTACATATTATACAAGCTTTAAGAGCTCTATGAGAGCACTGTTATCTATGGGGAGCCGATGCCCGCGAACTCCCATTCCGGAGACACCCGGTTTGGGGTTGGGGGAATTTTGTGTTCAAGAAATGGGAAGAGGGAAAAAACCCAACCTTGTCTACCCTATCCGTACTTGCAGAGGTTATGCTCCACAGGGACTCGTACCCAACCCATTCGTAACCCTAGCTCTACTCTACTTTGCCTGGCGTACCAGCCGGTAACACGTGATATGAGGGCGTGAACTTAGGGCCAGTCGTTTGAACTTTTTCTGAGACCCACGCAAAAACTTTTTTTTTTCCAAAAGTGAAATTTTTTGCTCATCGGGTTTATTTAAGAAATCCATTGTCCAATATATATCACTGATACGTGTATTTAGTAGCTACATTTATCTGAATCCAGTTTTGCAAAAGTTCTTTGTTGATTCTTTCCTTGTATTTAAGAGTAATCACAGGTGTGTTGTTGATTAGAAACCCGATATTCGTGTTTTTGGCAGCTGATTATTCCTTGTATTAGATTTATATTTTTAATTGAAAGATCGCCAGAGGTTACCTATATCTGATCTCAAATATGTCGTCTACTGTTGCTGAGAGTGTGGATATTCCTCCAGAAACTCCTGTCAAGGAAACCACCGAAAAACCGGTTGCATTTGTACCAGCTCCGTTACCTACTTCGTCGCCTTGGAAGGCTTCCGTAACGGATGTTCCTACGACTTCCATCTCAATTGAATTGACTGACAAGAAAAAGAAAAACAAGAACAGCATTTCAGCAATCAAGTCGAATGCTTCTACCAAATGGGTGCCCATGAAGGCCTCTATTACAGTGGCTTCAAACAAGAAGAGCAACGGGAATGGCAATAAACAACAAAGAACTAAGTTGAAGAACAAGCCCCAACAAGCTCATAAAAACGAAGCTAATGACTCTGCTGGTAAAAAGAAGAGATCTCCCCAGTCATCAACTACCACAAAGAATAAAACTACACAACCGCAATCTAATAAACCATCGAAGAATGCAGGAACACGTTTGGAAAATGATTCTAACTCGATAGAGTCCAATGATAACCAAGTACCTTCATCTGATTTGCGTAGTAAGTCTACCAAGAAATCTGTAAGCTCTCCTAACAGCTCTAGAAGTAACAGCCAGGGAACCGTTTCCAACAATAACGCTAATGGCTCTAATCATTACACGAATAGAAAATACCAAAATAAGAATGACTCTCAACGGACCGGCCACTCATACCGTCCTAGGTTTAATAACCATTATGGGAACAACGTTCTTCAATCCCAGATGGCACAACTGCAATCAAGCTTCTACCCTGTGCAACCAGCAATGATGGCTATTCAAAATGTGGCAAGACAGATTGAATACTACTTCAGCGAAGAAAACTTATCAAGAGACTCTTTCTTGAGGTCGAAGTTTTCTAATGAAGGTTTCGTTTCGCTAAGTTTATTGTCTCAGTTCTACAGGGTCGTCAACATGTCCTTTGGGGGAGATCCCAAAATCATTTTAAGTGCTCTGAGAGAAATTGTCTTTAACGAAGGTGCTACCGTTGATGTTGCCATAGGGACTTCCAACGATACAACTTTATTGGACTCCGATGAAATAAAAGGAACCTTGGATACGGACTCACCTTTGAAAAACTACTTTGTACGTTCGAAGGACTGGAATAACTGGGTCAAGGACATGGACAACTTCCAACCAGCAGTTGTTGTAGAAAAATTCTTGTCTGGAGAGGATTTGGATGAATATATGGTCAGAATTATAACTATTCCTCAACAACCTAGCTACCATTACTACCAATCACAACCCGCCCCCATGCCATTGAACGCCGAAGCTAATGAAAATAAACCCCCTCATAGTGACAGTAGTTCTGAAAAGGTGTCAGGAACTGCTCCAATTGAAACTTCGTCATAAAAAAATACCAAATTTTTTAAAATAAAATTTACTAATGCATATATTAATCACGAATCCACTTAAGTTGGACGATTAATATGACAATCCTTCGTTAATCAAATCCCCATATTTTGTAAATTAGAAACCTCTCTGAAGAAAAGACCAAAAAAACTATAAAAAAACTATTATCATAATAATTCTCTTCCTATATTATCAAAAGGCTCTAAACCAAGCTGCCTCTTATTGATTAGAAACAAAACTCTCGATATTTTCAAGAACATGGATAATGAACAAAGAAAGCTCTTTCGTTGACTCCAGATTCTGATTTTTTTTTTTTGGAAAATTGGCAAATACCGATATTATTCTTTTTTGAAATGGTTTAGTTCGATTGAATGCATTATTTAATTCGAACTGGCTTTTAACGAATTTAGATTCACTGTCGCAAATGTATATTTATAATGGAATAAATAATTTTTAGATATATAGTTTAATCATTTCAATAAGCGAATAAAAATATTAATATATTTGATGCTTCTTAGCTATACACTAGATTTACATTCACCTTAACAAGCTTTTGAGAAGTTAAGTATTACAGTTAACACTTTCAGAATACGTGTCCTGATGGTAGATCACCCCCTTGAAGGCAACCATGAGGTTGTTGAAGATGGTTCAGATGCCACTATAGTGAAAAACAATTTGAAAGGGTGGTATTTTTACTGTTTTTCCAGTGAACCATTTGTGGTCTCCGCAGTCGCCACATATATCCCATTGTTGTTGGAAGAATTGGCCAGAATTAATGGTGTTAAATTAAATGATCACAGTGTAAAATGTAACGGAGACGTGGATAAATGTGTACTGCCCTTATTTAATAACATGATCTTCGTTGACACTTCGAGTTTCCCCTTATATGTCTTCTCTGTGAGTGTATTATTTCAAACATTGATAGTGATTACTATGTCAGGAATTGTAGACCGTTTTAAGTCCGTCAGGTTTAAAGGTCAGGTCCTAGTGTTGTTTTCTATAATTGGGTCTTTAGCCACTATCTCGATTTCCCAGTTAAGTGTCTCTCGAATTTATTTGCTACCTGCTGCTTATATTGTCGCCAATTGTTCCTATGGGGTTATAAACGTAATAGGCAACTCTTTACTTCCTGTGTTTGTGGATGCTTTACTCACACTTCGGCCTCGGGAACTTGAAGACAGTGTTATCTCAGAAAAGTACGATAAGTTGACAAGTATAATAAGCGGTAGAGGGGCAAGTCTTGGCTATTCTAACGCTCTTGTCGTTCAACTTATTTCTATTGTTTTAGTGAATAGGACTACCTCGAAGCAAAATATTCAAGTGGCAGTTTGTTTTGTAGGTGTATGGTGGTTTCTTTGGCAAATACCGATGTTGTGGTTATTTAATGACCCTTCGGACTTTAGCAGTGATTATACTACTGCCAACCGTGACAATGTTCTAGAATCCGTCACCTATGGCTGGAAATCTTTGTTTAACGCTTTCCAACATGCTAGCCTACTAAAAGATGTGATGATTTTTCTAATCGGGTGGTTTATTGTAAGTGATTCATTAACTACGATTAATTCAACAGCAATCTTATTCTCAAGAACTGAATTGAAGATGGGGACTTTAGAGCTGATAACCATTAGTATTATTACTATGATAAGTGCAATGACAGGAGCCTTTATAATTCCCCAAGTTTTATCAAAGAAGTTTAATTGGCTACCACAAAGAACACTACTCTACACCATTGTATGGGCAAGCTTCATTCCACTATATGGGATCATGGGCTTTATTTTCCAAAATATTGGGTTGAAACATGGGTATGAAATGTACATACTAGCAATCTGGTATGGTTTATCGCTGGGAGGATTATCTGCAGTGTCGAGATCTGTCTTCAGTTTGATTATACCAAAAGGTAAAGAATCTACATTCTTCAGCTTATTCAGTATAACTGATAAGGGATCGTCTATTGTTGGACCTTTTCTTATTGGGCTGGTTACCGATAAGACTCACAACATAAGATATGCTTTTTTCCTTCTGTTCTTTTTACTGCTAATTTCTATTCCAATTTTTGAAACTTTAAACGTCACAAGAGGGAAGAATGAGGCGAAGGAACTGGGCTCCTTCCCTACTGAAACTACAAATCTCATAGAATAAATTTAAAGAGTTTAATGATTCGAATATAAAGATAAATATATAAAACCTACTAAGCAGCGTCTACTACTAGTATCCCTACTACCCGCTATGAGACAGTACAGCCGATAAAGAAGTCATACCTGAACAACCTTCCATATCTTTATATATCCATCATCACCACCAGAAGCAAATAGGTTTTTTACGTGCGGGTTCCAAGCAACTACATTGCAGTTTTTACTAACTTTCTTCTTGTCACCTACAGGAATAGGCCTGTCGACAGTATGACCCGCTATTACTCCCAGAATATTGCCTCTTACCCTATCCCATATATAGACTTTTCCATCTTCAGAACCACTAGCAATCAATTTGTTATCGTAACCGAAACAGGACCTAATTATAAACTCTTCCTGTTTCTGTCCAAAATACTTCTGTATCAAGATGTTCTCCTTGAAGTCCCACAGTTGAATTTCGTTAAATTGTAAATTCAACAACACTAAGGTTGACAACGATTCGTCTTGGGTCCCTAAGGATTGGGGTAATGAAATGGATGTCATATGCTTCTTGACCTTCAAGCTTGACACATGTGTCAAGGACAAATTTTGTAAAGCCTGGAACCCTGCCTTGGCGATTACATCATTAGATGGGAATGAAGAGATATCAAAAACCTCTACACACCCTTGGGCTGTCATCAATAGGATGAAATTATCATCATAGGTAATTTTCAATCCGTGAATTCTAGGAAAAAGCTCTGCTGAGTTGGGCATAGAAGAAGTAGTGATGTTTCCTGTTGAATTAGCAGAGGAAGACTCAGTAGGAGTAATTTCATTTTGTGCTGGCATTAATGTTGCCCCTGATTGATTAGACTTCTTACTAGATAACCTGTACACTATGGTTCTCAAGTTCATGTCATAAATAGCCACTTCCCTGTCTGGTGAGCCAACCGCAAATTTGCCATAATGTTTATCAGTGTGGAACCAGTCACAGCACCAAATTCTTGGTGAGCTCCCACCTGAATGAGTACCAGTACTGCCCGTGTCTCCAAATGCTCCTTCTTCGCCACTATTTCTGGGTGGCGGGGATGATGACCCGCTAGGGCTGGCAGATGCTGAGCTTGAAGGGGTTGCAGTGGAAGGAATTTGGAAAGAATCAATGGGCTGAATAATCTCTGCAATTATATTGACAGCCCCGTCTTGTTCGGACACAGGATTTATATTAGTTGGTTTTCCCTTGGCGTGTATGTCATATATGTTTGCGTTTTCATTAAAAGGACATGACACTAGATATTTACCATCAGGAGAGAACGATAGAAACAAAATACATTGGGAATTGCCAGCTAGGATTTTATAGACTTGGAAGTCGTTTTCCACATCATAGATTAGAATTTTTCTGTCGCTCAAAGAATCTGCAGAAACACTTGCCAAATACCTACCATCTGGGGAAAATTCTAGATACCAAATTTCGTCTGAATTCTGTAATAGAGTTTTAATCTCGATAAAGGAAACATTTGAATGGTTTGAAGTATTATCTTGTAATAAGTTGTACTTATTATCGACCATATTATCATTCATAAAATTAAACACATCTTGAGATTTTTGATATTGAACAGCTTGCTTAAGCAAAGTGATCAATCTTTCCTTAGGTACCAGGTCATTTGGATTGATATATCTAGATATTGAATCTAATAAATTATCTCTCGACTGATCAATTGAACCCTTCCATAGGGAGTCATTCGATGTACCTGTCATCGGGTTTGTTAACATGGCTGATAAGTCCCTTAGAGTGGATTCTGGATTAAAAGTTGAATCATTCGTCAAATTTTCATCCAGGTTATCCAAGATTGCGTCCCATAATGAAATAAATTTTCTCACGGTATTTCTTAGAAATAGCACTGCTTTCGATAAATCTTTTTGGAATAGTATCAATTCAAGGAAAAATTCTCTGACAATTAAAATCATTACCTCTATTACGTTCCTTAATTTGGAGATAAATAGGTGGTGATTGATGTGTTTGTTGTAAATCTCCTCGAGCTTTTCAAGTATTAAATTAAAGTTATTAATTGTTTGATCAGTGTCGTTATCTGAAATTACAACGTTATCAATTTTCATAGAATTAGAAGAGTTACAAAACCTCTTTAATTCATCCTCGGTGTCCTCGTTTAAAATGGGGCCTAGTTGTAAAGGTAGGCTAAATAATACTTCCAACGTCAACAGATTATATTTTCCTGCCTTTAGCAGTTGAAACAGATACTGTACGACTGTAGACTCTACTTGGACCCCACCACTTTCTTCTTGCAATGCTAGTGCACTTTGGCTATAGCCCATTTCCTTCAAAGTGTGGATAAGTAGTTTTGTTAGCTGTAATTTGTCAAAGGGACCAGTGGGACAGGCTCCATTAACTTGCAGCTCTCCCTGAGAACCCACATTGCTTAAGTCGCCTGGACCAATGTTATGTTGCCTTAAAGTCATCGAGTTGTTGGTTCCAAGGTTTAGTTGGTTCCAAGGTTTAGTTGCTTCAAACCTTGAGCCCTTCCGATACAAGACGAGTATTATTAAAAAAAGGTGGTTAATATATAGCGTGTATATTAACTGCTATTACAAAAGATTGTATATTACTTGGAAAACTTATCAGTACGAGGCAAAAAAAAATTCATGTAGTTAGATATTCATAGTATAATATTCATATATAAAGATATATAATACGAGTTATATTTATAGTATCATAATATTGTAACCTCAATCAGTAGGCAGATTGAGTTAGAAAAGTCATTAAACAAGTGTCATCGAAACATTAATACTTTTACGGTATCAAGCCACCAAAGCACATAAGGCAGCACCTACACCACTACCGTCCTTGGCAATGAAGGTGTGAGTCTTTCTTTCACCCTCTGCACCTAATGGCCCCAATGCTAGAGCGTGTCTGATCATAGATCTGAAACCTGGGTAGTATTCAACGACAGAACCATCACACCCGACTTCGACTTCACCGTGGTATCTCTTGTTCAAAGCACCAGTCTTGGTGATGATGGCAGCGATAGGCACAGAGGCTAAGTAGGCAGATCTACGAGAGATAGCACGAACCAGTTTCTGGATCTCTACACGTTCGGATGGACTAGTTGGCAATCTCAAGCTTTGCAAAAGAGACAATTCGGTTTCTCTTAACCCAGTGGAGTCATCGATTTCGATGTGGGAAAGCACTTCACTGTCCAATTCAAATGGCGTTTGTAAACGGTGAGGCAATTGGTTGGTAGACCTATATTGGGAGAAGATTAACCCTTGAGAGTGTAAGTCAACAAGGATACATCTTAGGACTTCACCCAAATACATACCAGAGACTCTCTTTTCAAACAGATGGTAGCCAGGGTTGGAACTGTATTTTTGGTCGATGTCGATGTCGTACTTAGTGGTTGGCAAGTGCTTCAATTCGTTGTCGAAGGAACCCCATTCGACGTTGATCAACATTTGCGTCTTACCCTCTTTCTTGAACTTTGCCTTGTCCTCGGCAGACAATTTGACAATGTTGTCAATGTCTTCCATGTAGCAACCATTAGTACCGGTACCGAAGATACAGCCGATGACTGGTTCGGAGATGTCACCACTAGTCATCGAGTCACCGTTCTTAGAAGCGTAGCAGTGCGATAGGTAAGTTCCGACCGTGTCGTTAGTCAATGCAACGATCTTGATCTTCTCTAACCCTTGCAATTTCAATTGTTCTTGAAACAACTGGACGACATCCTTACCAACGGTGTCTGGGATGTTGAAACCTTTAGTCCATCTGATCAATGTACCAGAGTTCAAAGAAGTTTGGTCCACAGGGTATGAGAAGGTAAAACCTAATTTCAATGGTTGGTCGTTGGAAGCATCCATATACTCTGGGTGGTACTTCTTGATGAAAGTCAAGACTCTTCTTGCCAAGAATCCGAACAACTGTTCGGATTGCACAGCTTCGTCGTCTAGCAAGTCCTCAGGAATCTTGGATTTCATTTGCTCCATCTTGTAAGTGTGGTCACCATTCAAGGTCACAGAACAGACTCTAAAGTTGGTACCACCCAAGTCAGCTGCCAACAGAACACCTTTCTCGGTACCGTTAGGGCGGCCAGTGACGAAAGTTGGAATCATGGGCAAACCTTTGTCGGTAGCCTTGTCAGAGACCGGCTGCAACCCTTTCTCCATCAACTCAATGAAGTACGCAGTCAATTCGTCCAATTTTTGGGAATCGACTACAAACTCTTTGCAAAGAGAGTCAACAGCTTTGGTTAATTGTGCCGCAGAGGCCTTGTGTAAGTCTTCGAAGGACATGGTTACGTATTTGAATTTTCTTGGGGATATCTTACTCTCCGTATTGTACAAGAGACAAGACACATTATTGCATGGTTCAAGATAAAATCCTGGCACTTTATATACTTTTCAAGTATGCAAGCTCTCCTTGACACTTTGCTCAGTTTCATTGTAACCTCCCACTAACACTGGAGATGCATCAACCAACAACAAGGCACTTTGGGGGGGAACTTGCGTAAGGAGAGCATACCAAGCTTCCTACTACTGTAGCCTCGTAAACTACTAGAAGCCCCCCACTTTATCTAAGCAGTGCGCACGGTATTTGCACCGACAGAAGCTTTGTGGGGGGTTCCTCAATCGACGCTAGCGGGCTGGCGGCAGCAGCAGAAGGATGCTGCCCAGCTTATGAGGGAGGGGCAGTAACCGCGGGGGGGTGCTCGTGCAGTACGTGCAAAGGCATATGCGTGCGGGGGGGAGGTGTTGCTGCATAGCGTCGCACATGGTCGAATGGGGAAACTAGTTCCACGTGACGTCGTGTGTTGCATGGGCCACGGAGGGGCTTTCCCAGGGGGTGGTTTTGAGCAGCGCGCCAGGTTGAAGTCGACCCGATACCCTCCGGTGACAAGCCCCTTGAGCCGACCTCCCACACGTTGGGAGTTCAACCCGACTCGCCAAGGGCTTGGCCCGCGGTGTACTGCTTTACCGCGGGCGCCACGCAAGGGGATACCTTTCTACGAACGCAGCAGGGCCGCTGTCACGTGCGCATGCCCTCCTGACGGCGACCCAGGGTTATTCTGTCGCGTCTGATGTGTAGCCGTTGCCGGTAGCGACGGCTCATGTTTAGAACGAGTGGCAAATCCACAGATAATGACGTGCTCAGTGTAGTAGTCGTTCTCTGCGCCACCTGCATTGGTACCCATCATTCTTACTAAGGCCCACCATTGTCTTGTAATGACCACCGTGTAATCTTCTGATCTCGCGCTGTGAAAATTTTAGTACTTATTTGTCATGAAATTACGCCATGTGTATATAAAAACGGGTGTTTGTATAGGTATTATTCAGTTACAACATACACTCCGTGTGGCAAGTCTTCAAGTCATTCAAACCTCTCCTACGTACGCATAATGGTGGGCAAGACTGCTTTCGGTGTTTTAACCAGTTTATTACTAGCTGCCTCCGGTGTAGTGGCCTCTCAGGAGGCCGCTGCTCCAGCAGACTCCCATGTGGTTCAATTGAAAGGTGACCAATTATTCGACTTTATCAAGGAGAACCCTCTAGTGATGGTCGAGTTTTATGCTCCTTGGTGTACCCACTGTAAGAGTTTGGCTCCAGAGTACGTTCAAGCTGCTGAGCTCTTAAAGGACAACGACGAAATTGTTATGGCTCAATTGGACTGTGAAAACAACCAAGAGATCTGTCAACAGTTGCAAATTCCAGGGTACCCATCCTTGAAAGTGTTCAAGGATCACGATACGGAAGCTCCAAAGGATTATAACGGTGCCAGATCTGCCTCGTCGATAGTGCAGTTCTTAGAGAAACAAACCTTGCCAGCTGTCTACGTCGCTAAGAATGAGAAGGATTTGACTAAATTCGTAAAGGACAATAAAAAATCTATGGTCGTCGTTCACAAGGGTCTAGCTGAGTTGAACGAAACATTCCATAAAGTCGCTTCTAAGTTAGGTGACGATTACATCTTCGTTCAACTACCTTCTTCCAAGGAGGACACTCTATCCGTTTCACTACCAGACTCCGACGACTTTGTTCCTTTCAACAACGTCAAGGACCACGTCTCTGAATTAGTCGATATCACTGGTAGTAAATTGGCTAATTGGATTGCCACTGAATCTTTACCATACTTCGGTGCCATTGACGGTTCCACTTTCCAAAAATATATGAAGAGTGAATTGCCATTAGCTTACTACTTCCACAACACCGAGGATGAGTTGTCAAAGGTAAAGGACAGTTTCACCGAATTAGCTAAGAAATTCCGTGGTGTATTCAACTTTGTCAGTTTAGACGCCTCACAATTCGGTAAACACGCCGAGAATTTGAACATGAAGGAACAATTCCCATTATTTGTGGTTCACAACTTGACTTCGAACTTGAAGTATGGTGTGAAACAACTAAGCGACGAGGCATTTGCTAAATTATCCAAGCCAGTCTCCTTGAAATTCAAAGACGTTACCAAATTGGTAGACGACATTATCTCTGGTAAAGCTGAACCAATTGTGAAATCAGAGGAAATTCCAACATCTCAAGAATCTAACGTTTATAGAATTGTCGGAAAGAGTCACGATAAGATCGCCTTGGATCCTAAGAAGGACGTTTTAGTGAAATACTATGCGCCATGGTGTGGTCACTGTAAGACTTTGGCTCCAATCTATGAAGAACTAGCTGACTTCTACGCTTCCGACAAGGATGCTAAGAACAAGGTCGTTATCGCAGAGATTGACTCCACGTTGAATGACGTTTCCAACTTGAAGATTGAAAGTTTCCCAACGATTGCTCTATACCCTGCAAAGAAAGACGCAGAACCTATCTTATTTGACAAGATGAGATCTATCGAAGCTTTCATTCAATTCATTAAAGAAAACGGTGCCCATGGTATTGATCTTGCAGACAAATATGCAGAATTCAAGAAGAAGGCAGTTGCTGAAGAAGATGACGAAGATGACGAAGATTACGACCACGAAGATTTGTAATCGCAATACTCCGACTTCTTTTCCAAAAGATCTTCGTTGCTGAAAATAATTTCTAGAAATGCTTTTTTGATAGGTAAATACAACACAGTTTACTCACAAAAGAGTGTGTTTAGAATCATATAGATACACAACATATATCTCTCTCAAAACGACACAATTGAAAGAGATTCGGCTTCTTTTATTGCGGTTTTTTGATCGGCATACTAGCGGTGGCTACATAGTTAAATAAATTCAACATACTTTATATATACAAATTATAATAGTACACTGTAAAAGGACCTTCTCAACAAGCTAAGCGAAAAGCAACTACTGCTTGCAAACGCTCTCGTGTTATTAGAAATGGGTTTGTATTCACCACCTAATAGATCTGGTGGTAAAGGCAATGACGTGGAAAACACAGTATCAAATAATGATACAAACTCTTCTTCTGAAAAGGATGACGATGACCTTATTTTCCATTCAAGACCAAGTTTAGGATTAAAATTTTGGGGGTCCTTAGTTCCTGCTTCAGATAACAGAACAGGCTTATGGACTCTAGTTGGTATTCAGACTGCTGTTGGTATTTTCTGTTTAAGACGGTTTTCCACATTGACTCGTGCCGCAAGGCAACGAATAGTGTCGACTCGCAAGCCATTAGAACCAGTACCAAACTACGCTAGTGAGATCCCTAGGCGAGATGTGGCAGATTTGCCTACGCTGAACCGATTCTCGTCCACTTCTCATGGACGTGTATACCTAAACTCTAAATTGGACCCTATTGAACCATCCATAACTACACAAAAAAGTACAAACTCTAATTCCAATTGGCAAACGTTCAAGAGAATTGTTTACTTGTTTTTTGGGACAGCGCTTCTCTCGCAATCTGCGCTAGAGTTCTGTAGATTAAAGATTTTGAAGTATGACCCATGGTGTGAGGAAGCTAAGATGGCAAGAGAGAAGCAATTCTTTAATGATATTGTAAATTTTTATCATGAGGGGATTGATCCATCAAAGGTTAAAGTTAAAGACGTTTTGAGTGGCGATACTATGTCAACGAAACTACCAGAAGTAAGGCAAAGTGTAGCCTTGGTAAGAGCCCAAGCTGAGGCTTCTAACCCTGTAAATAAATGGTTTGGTCCCATTGATTACAAACCTATGAGTTTCAATGAATATCTGGATAGGATGGAATACTATCTAGACATGAATGATATAGTAAAGAATAAGAAGGATTCTCTGACGGAAAGATCATTAGAAATGATAAATTCCATAAACAACAATGAAGGAAATCTACAAAATTTAATTGATCACAATAGAAGTCTAAGAGGTAAGATTTTAGACGGGGAGACAAAACTAGACCCTTCTACAGAAACCAGTACAGAAACCATATCGGAAAAATCGCAAGAAACAACTACAGGAGGTTTAAACCCAAATGACGCAGATGACAAACATAAAATGAAGTTAGTGCCAATTCGAAGTGTCACTTTAGACCCAAATTTCAAATCAGCGAAAGAGATAAATTTAAATGAAGTTTGGACTCTTTACGATCCTTGGATGAACTTGGCTCTAGATACTTCTTTAAGTATCAAATTCATACCCACAGTGGTAAGTCCTTCACCGGAAATGAAGCCAGACGAAGTTGATTTAGACAGCGATAAAAACAATGCCACTGGACCTGCTGATAATGGCACCAATAACTCCGAATAAATCCTTTTTCAGTACTGAAAAACAAGAACATGAGGTTGTCTTTTGTTTTTTGAGAATATACAACCTAGCACATTATATAATGGTCATATTACGCAAGTTTTTTGGGCAACATGACTATAATCCAGCACACATATATCAGAAGATTAATATTTATCCGAGGCCATAGTAAGATATTAGTTGGTCTTTCTTATTACTTATAATTTCAAGTTGTGATAGTTTTTTGATATAAAAGTTGAAAAATCTCTTAAGAAAATGCCTTTATCATTCAAACAGCTTCAGACGGCCTTCAAGCATTTCGGTATCAAGACGGGGACGAATTGAACTGTGCACCGAGTAATTCTACTTATTGCAAAATGATAGTTGTACAGACATTGTTAAAGTGTTTGCTTTTTTGTCTCTTCAACGGACTCCAGGTGGCTCAAGCGATCTTTGCAGATGAAGCTTATAAGACAGATTGGCAAAGTCAATCGATTGGGAAATATAGATGTGTGACTTCTAATAGCAATTTGACGAAACTTGTCATTTTATCTGACTTCAATGAAGAATCTAGTATGGTTTCATTTGTGAACAAGTTAAATGGGAACGTCCTGGCTCGATTCCCATTGGAATATATGGCTTCGAGCTTAATGCTATTGCCCGACAACTCTACCTATGCTGTCCAGGACTCAAATTCTCAAGTGAAGTTTTATGGCCTAAATAATGGGTTTGAAGTTGAAAACCCCGTCGTTAGCGAAAACTTTGAGTTTGTTTCCACTTGTAAAGTAGATAAAAGCTTCGTCAAAGTGGACCCTAAGACTAGCAACTTAACTGTCATTGACTCGAATATAATAGACATTAATCTACCTGACAAGTATGAAGATATTCTTTATTTAAGGTCTGATAAAATGTCCTTTTTGGAATTGTTAGTTGCTAACACGGATAAAACTTACAACTATTGGAATATCACCGATAAAACCAATATACCTAGTACGTGGACTAGGGATGAATCTGCTGTTGATATCATTGACCACTTCTTTGTGTCCTTAGAGGATCACAATCATGACAAGGTGATCGAAGAATTGATGGTTGAAACCAAGTTCTCAAATGTCTTTGAGGCTTACAAATATAGGATAACTCAAAATTGGAACAGACTAAGTAGCGAATTGACTAACAATAGTTACTCAGTGGGACAAGTTTTGACGAATATGTTGGGTTTAGGAAAAGAAAATGATTCTGCTCATCTTGCAAAGAAGAACTTATTGTTTGGCTTTTCTAAGATTTTGGTCGTGCTAACTAAAGACAGTGATGTTCTTGGTCTAGATGTGGTGAATGGCGGTAAGATTATATGGAAATTAGAACATAAATTAAATGGTTTATTGAGAATGGTTTACTTAGATGCTGAAAATAAGATTGTTTTGATTTCGAAGACTGGCAAAATTGCCACATACCAAATTGACTCTCAGATACAGGTTCCAAAAAAAATTATGGATGGTTCCCTGTCTGTTAGCTCAAATAAAGGTGAAATTGTTGATGTTTCACCTCTTGCGGATAATTCTCTTTTGTTTGTTAAATTTTCAAAGGGAGATAAAGAGGTTGTTCCATTATATTCAGAGATAAGCATACAAGCCTCTAATGATGACATCTTCTTGGTTGACCATAACTCCGAAGAAATAGTAGGTTATTATATTGATAAAGCTAGCAACAACAGGTTACAAAAGACGTGGGATTTTACTGTGAAAGATAATGAACAAATAGTGGCATTCAGTAAAAGGGACAACTCGCCTGTAGTTAATTTAGGTGTTGTATTGGGCGACAGAAATGTGTTGTACAAATATTTGTACCCTAATCTAGCTACATTTATCACTGTAAATGAGGTTAAAGATCAAATGACAGTGTATGTTATAGATACCGTCACTGGTCACTTGATACACTCCCAGGTACATGAGGGTGAAAAAGTCGATTTGGACTACCCTATTAACGTAGTATTTGGTGAGCATTGGGTTGTTTACTCTTACTTCAGTTTCGAGCCTGTACCAGAGACCAAAATCAGTGTCCTTGAATTTTATGAATCGTTAATACCGGGAGAGAAATTTTCTAGCTCTGACAAGGATTTTAATGCATTGAAGGGTGCTCCTAAACCTGCTGTTATTTCACAGTCTTATTTCTATCCTCAAATTATCAAAGAATTGAAATTGTCGCGGAGTAGATTTGGTATTACTAGCAAAGCTATCATTATCAAGTTTGAAAACAACCAACTAACTTATCTACCGAAATATGTTTTGAATGCAAGAAGCAAGGTGGAGGATTTGATGAGCGAATCTGATAGAATGGAATTTATGGCCAGTCCTTATAACCCCGCTATTCCAGTGAATGACTACTTTGTTTTAACACATTTTAGAGAATTATTGGTTGACGAAAAGTCTAGGCTAGACTCTGTAGCAACAAACCTAGAGTCTACAAGTGTGGTTTGTGATTTAGGGCACGATATATTCTGCACAAGGATTTCTCCCTCTGGTCAATACGATGTTATGAGCCCCAAATTTGAGAAAGAAACTCTACTGTTCACCATTTTCGTTTGCTTTGCTTTGGTCTTTGGACTACGTCCATTTGTCACGTCAAGGAGACTGAAAGCTGCTTGGCTCGTCAAAAATTGAAGCTCCATAAAAGGCACTTAGATTCATTCATTTATGTACTTCTATATTCGTATCTACTCAAATTATTTTTGATACCGTTTAATATAAAAGATTTCTCTTACTATCATACTGCACATATTGTATGTATATACAACTATGGAGTTCAACTCTATATCCTGCAGTTCAGGGCATACCTTAACGCTACTATATCTTCTCCTTTTTTTTGTTAGCAGCTGAGAGCTATCTAACGATATAACTCTGATGACAAGATGGATTTTCAATTTGGGGCATCCGGTCTTAAAATCATTAAGGGTGATTTGAATATCACTACTGACCAGGGAAAAGATATACTCTTGGTGCTGGATTCATCATTTAACCCACCGCATTGGGGGCACTACCAATTAATAGCAAGTGCAGCTAGTTACTATAAGAACCAATCTTCATTGGTTAATATTCAAGTTCTGTTACTGCTAGCTGTCAATAACGCTGATAAAAAGCCAAAGCCTGCCAGCTTTGATAAAAGAATAGAGATGATGGTCTTGTTATCAGAAATAATATCCAGGACTTTAGATATATCAAACGTGTCAGTCGGTTTGACACGCTATGGTAAATTTGTAGATAAAAAGATCGCTATTAACCAAGAGTTTGTTGATCATAGGTCTAAAATCGTATTTCTAGTTGGCTTTGATACTATTATAAGGATATTTGACCCCAGGTATTACATTCCAGATACACCTGCGACCGCTTTAAGAGAGTTCATGGATAGTGTTGAATTTTGTTGTTTAACAAGAAACGATAATATCTATACACAACGTTCCCAACTAGAATACTCCAAAGATATCAGCTTGGGGAAATTTGAGCCATTGATACCGCGAAATTGGAGTGAAAAGGTACATATCTTACCTAATATTGAAAAGAGAGCCTCTATTTCGTCTTCACACATTAGAGATTCATTTCTAATTAATGAAAATGTTCAAACGATTTTTTTACCTCAAGAAATAATTGATTATATTAGGATTAATAGCAAAGATAAATCCATTTTTTCTACTTAAATAGTAACTAAAAGATATAGTAAGATATCTTCTCTTTTTTTTCGATATCTATCAGTGAATTGTTTCCTTTCCCTATTATCAAACGAATATTATTAAGCAGACTAAGGTCATTAATTTCCAAAAGTTCAATTGGGTTATCTGATTAGAGCTATTTTCAGAATCCTTCTTGGAAAAAAAATTTAATTTCTTAGAGTCCTTAGTAATCACTTTCTTCTTGTTTGAATTCAATGTCTCAATCTCACTTTTCTCTACGATGCCACCATCTTCATCCAAACTTAAAATATTATGCTTCCATGCCGAGATACAATTGATTTTTCCACCACGGATAATGGATCTGCCATTAGCAGGGGATACCCAATCTGAGCAATCCATATCTTCAGAGTTGGTCTTGATGAAGGCACTACCTTTAACTAGCTTCAAACTCTCGAATTTTGTTCGAGTAAATTTACCTTCAAAATGAATAGCTCCTCCGATTATTCTCAAAGAACGGAACGAATCGATTTTACCCATAGCGTCATTACCATCAATCATCAAACCACCTTGAATTTCCTGGATAGAATTGAAATCCATTTCAGTTAGTTGCTTGTTGTTAATAACACCTAAGGTACCTGCCACATAAGTTAATTTTGGTAGACACAACTCAGAGAAATTGTTTTCAATAAACTCTAACGAGCCATCTACTGACTCCAATTGAGACAAATTGATTGATGAAGTGTCTTTGATGGTTAAATTTTTGGCAAAAGTCAAATTAGCTAAACTGACTTCGACGTCTTTGGAATTCGAATGGATTGACAATGCGGAATACACTTCCCTTAGATTAGTTGAAATAAAATCTAAAAATCTGTTATTGTTAATATGGAACACGTTCAAAGTCTCTACATTGGGGATAAAATCTACTAACTCTGATATTGATGTATCAGAAATGATAACCTTGTCTAAGATAAAGATATTCTCATTGAAACTAACGTCGTTTAAAATTGGTAGAATTTGCCAGTCTAAACTTTGTAAATAAGTTAGCTTTGGGGTCACTACGCTCACCAAAGACGTTAAGCCAAGTAAAATAAATTGCCCATTAATTTTTTTTAAATTAGGTGCTTCAAACTTAATTATATTCTCCACATTCTCAATTACAATATCACCATTAATCTTTTCGATACTCCCCAAATCGACCGAATGCTCGGCATAAGTGGGCATAATATGTATTGACCCGTGCACTTCTTGACAGTTATTCGTAATTACTTGTAAATCGCCAACAGTTTCAATGTTGAAAATATTATTTTCTGTTGCGGTACAAATCGTATCCTTGGATCTCTTCATAAAAAAATCGTTAACAGCATATAATTTCTCATCAAATTGGGGGACCACATTATGTGGCAATAATTTAGCCTTGGGAATATCATTAATATTTCTTTCAACGATTTGTCTCGCCCAAACAGTGGCACTGAATATGGATAAAATAATAGAAAACTTATTTACGTGCATTTCTCGTTCGTATTTATTGGTTTCCTTTCACGCAAAAAAAGAGCTTGCTAAACAATTCCAACAACAAAAAGATATTAATTAAATATCAGCAAGATATAAATAAATTCTATCGACTCAAATATTTTTATTCTTTGTGAGTGCGACAGTGAAACGACAAGGCCTCTGTGTCTAAACCCTAACTGCGTCACATAACCCTGTTATCACGTGACTAAATTAGATAATCGTTAGGGTTAGTTTTTTTTTGCTTTTTTTTAAGTTGCCTCTCCAGGTCCCAATTAGGGGCTGATGAATTTGGCTCTTGGCTAAGCACGATACACGGATTGGGAATAGACAACAGACAACTTTAAAGCCTTTTCGAGCGGTCGTGGTCACAACTGAAAATTTCTGTACCAAAAAGATAGACTAGAGTTGAACTTACTCAAATTCTTTTTCTATTAAGTGAGAATTAAAAAATATAATTACATATTTTAATATAGAGATTTTCTGAAAGACATCTTATTCTATAAGAAGATCTTTAGACGCTCTTTGTAGAAAATTATAAGTTATTTTATTCCAAAATATTAAAATGTCCCATTTCTTACCAAAATAAGTTTGCTTGTTTGTCAAAATGACTGTTCTGTAACATAAATAAAATTAAATTGCCTGATATGCAAACGGATTAGAATAAGAAAGCAACACCGGCAGCGACGGCAGCACCGAAGACACCAGCACCTAGGGTGTTAGCGTTAGCAGCACCAGTGGAGATCTTGGAGCTGTGCTTGGAAGAAGTACCGTTGGTACCGTTGGTACCGTTAGTACCGTTGGTAACACCAGTGCTGTTGGAAGCACCAGTACCGTTAACAGCGGCGTTAACAGCGGCGACAGAAGCGAAAGCGGCAACAATGGTCTTGAATTGCATTTTTGTGTGTATATGGAGATGTTGTTCTACGGATATAAACGGGACAGAAGATAATACGAGATATAACCAAATAATCCGAAAGTGAACAGAAATTGGGACAAATATTGGTAGAAACCAATCCGTTTATATACACAAGAGAATTTTCTTCTTCTTGAGAGATAAAATTTTATTGATAGAAAAAGAAAGAATAAAAGAAATTTTTTCCTAGGTAATGAGACCGGCTGTCCATCTGCGTAGAGGGACATGCACCGAGCGTGTATCAGTATGGGTCAAACCCATAGCCAAAAGAGGAAAGTGGGTCCTGGGGCATTCCTTGTTTCCCCCTTGGGAACATCTTAGAGGGAGTGGCAAAGGAAACAGTAAAACGGACCGCCTGTTTAATGCCGTAACAGACCGCGCAATGCCAAATCGGTACAGAAAAGTAATGAAATAGGAAAGGTGCAAAAGTTATTTTTACCGGCTCCAGCAGAAGCCTAGACCTCTTCTAGTTGACTCATGGGGCCCTCATGCAGCAACCACGGTACTTTAGTTACAGCAACCACCGATCCCAGCCTCTGGCAGCAGCTTACGCGTATGTCATAATCGCACCGACCGCACTACCTTCCTATGAGAGATCCTGCGGGGCATTCTCCTCGCGAACTTGTTACCTAAAAATTAAGATGGCGTGCTCCATTCGTGGTCCAGTGGACGCTACGCGAGACAAAGTCTTGTACGCCCCTTTCTTACGTCCCTTGGCACCTTGTTTTTCCCGTCAACTCTGAATTTATCTGGTGTTTGGGTGTACGACCTTTTTCGTGACTGCTGGAGGGCACCTGCACTGGAAGCCCTGTACCACCTTGTAACCCCACTGCAAACACGATCCGGAAATACTTTAATGATGAAAATTTTTCTTGAGGGAGGTCGAGCCACCGATGGAGAGGAGAGTCATCCACGATATGGCAAATAGTCATCGTACGACGCGTGAGGTTTCGTGTTGCAAAGCTTTTAAATGAGGGTATTTTCCCTCAAAGTACATACCTATCCTCTTCACAGACCCAAAGACACAAACACAGTCAAATCATTATGTTTGAAGCCACGCCAGTGGTAGTCCTTGTTAACAGTGAGTGTACTTGCAACGGCTTCAACTGCATTTAGACCGGCTTTGAAGCTGGCGCTACCAGTGAAACAGGTTCTCATCTTCTTGCAACTAGGTAGACGTCACTATCTCTCTTCTCAGCGGTTACATAACCTTATCCAGTTTCTAGGGTATCACCGAGGGTACCCTTGCAGCCCTTTTTACGAAATAGTGAGCGTAGGTGCAGAATCCTTGGCTGCTATGATCTACCTTCGCACGAGCAACCCTTACGTGTCTTTTTTAGTACTCAGGTCAAAAAATCTCTATCCAGTCTCTCTAGGCTTAGTAATGGGGCTGGACTTTACGCCTCTAATGTATGTCATCTTGAGAGCGATGAGTTAGGTGGGCGACAAGTACGAGGCTTAGTAATTAGAAGCTGCATACAACAACATTGTAAATTACTCGCATTTTTCTGAAATACCAGATTTGCAAATTCGTCGACGTTGTCAACACATCGTCATCAGTGTGAAAATCTCTCTGTTTGTAAGAGCTAGAGGAGTTTTAAGGGACCTTCGTCAACTGTCCTAGGAAGTTTCGACGCTTTTAGGGGAGTATAGTATAGACACTTGGCATTCTCTCTCTGGATCTTTACGTCAGTGTGCTAGAATGCTGATCTCATCACCGATCACAGTGAGTGGAATCAACGAGGTGTTTAGCTCTGCTCGTGATCGAAATTCTGTGCATTTCCAAACTAACGATATCAAGCTTTGTAGAGACAACAGTGTCGATGACATATACTGGTTGAACTATTCTCCAAGTTTGTTAAAGAAACCTGAAAGGGGTGACACCCCAGATGATGTCGACCCTTTAGCTAAAGAAGAACCAGATCTCTTAGTCTGCGGTAACATTGATAATGAATTTAAGTTTGTATTGAATAAATTCCCTGTTATCGAAAACCACTGTCTTTTAGTCAGCTTGGATAATAATAGATTGCAAGATGAGTTTTTAACGGCAAAAGATTTTGAAATATGTTCTCGATTACTAAAGGATATCGATAGGCCAAATGGAGTGGTTTTTTTCAATTCAGGGAAACATTCTGGATCTTCCTTAAATCATAAACATCTGCAATTCTTACTCACGCCAGAAGGAATCACATTTTACCAAGAGAATCATTTAGTTTCACTCAATGATGACAACACGTGGCTCACTAATGAGCTAATCCCCTTCCATCATTACATCATTCCCATCACCCAGTTATCTGTGAACGATATTTTTGCTCACTATCTTCGAGTAGTTAATGAGATTCTGACAAGATTCCATAACAATGATAGAAAAGAATTAAGTTATAATCTCTTGATGACTCGTAAGTGGATATGCATCGTTCCAAGATCTAGAATAAGAGCTAAATCTACACAAGTCGGATTTAACGCTGTTGGTTATCTTGGAATGATCTTGGTTAAAAAACTAGATATATTTGAGCTTCTCAGTAAGAATCCAACTATGATTACTAGGCTTTTAGTAGAGTGTGGATTTGAGAGAGAGATTAAGACAAAAGCTTGAAACACGCAAACGTGCGAGGAACGTTATTACTGTTATCTTTCATTAAAGAGTTGTGTATTAGAGTTACGTATGTATTATGTAGTCATTTAAAAAGTTTGAAAAAATGTCTCAATTTAGATTTTGTTTTAATGTCTTCTTGTTCATCTTTGGTGCTATTAGTCAAAGTACGGCTATCGTTTGATTCTTCGCTGATTAATGCATTCTCAGAGTCGTCACATATAGTAGCAGCTTTCTTTGGGTCAATTGAGAGCCGTCCTAACTTGAGTTCATTCTGAATCATATCCGAGGATAAGTCAACTTGGTCGCCCGGTTCACCAAGTAAGATTTCCTTGGAAAGAACCGGTTTCTCGTCATTCCTGCCCTTAGGTGAGCAGGATGCGTCTTGTTCGTGGCTTTGACTCTTACGGTGCTTTCCTAAATTATTTGAATCATAATCTCGTTCAATATCATATTCTTTGCTTGTGTAATTAAAAGAAGTGGACCTGCCAGTTTTTTGATTAGGAAAAGAATTTTCAAACCGAGATGTAGCCCTTAGCCTCTCTGTAGAGTCCAACGTTTTCTTGTTAGAGGCAGACGCGATAGGATCGTCAAACTGGCTCAACCTTTGATGAGGATCAACATTGAAGCTATTTTTCAACCCTGGGGCTCTCTGGAATCTGGTATCAGAGATTGGAGTACTAGGGGTGTTTGACTGATTTGAAGGCGTATATGGTATCGATGCAGGGGTTTGAGACGCTGTTGACTCTACCGAATTTAAAGAGCTTTGTGTTTTCAAAGATTGTGGTTGCACAGAGGGTAATTGTTTAGTGTAATGATAGTACCTTTGTCTTTGGCCCTTAATCTTCATTGTATTAAACTTTGAGTTCCCACTGTTGTTTCTTGATGGTGACAAGTTTACACGACAGTCTCTATTCTGGAGATTCGAGGATGCCGGTCTTAAAGGAGATAACAGCCCACTTGGTTGCTTGGAGTGAGTATCTTGTAGTTTGGTCGTGTCGTTACAGCTTTGATCGGTCTCCTCGTCACTAGAGGATTCTTCTTCGATCCTTTGCGAAGAAGGTATACTATTGACAAATTTTTCATTCAAAAAATCCAAATCAGCAGGTGCAGACTCGGTTCTTCGATGTGAATGGAAGGATCTAGGCCTAGTCTTAAGCACGTCATCCAGGTTGATGATTGCGTCGGGGACACCCTTCACTGGCGAAGTAAATTTGGGCTCCTCACTGATGAAAAATCTGGGGCTTGGCGAAGTAAACCCGTTGTTGGGCTTTTCGTTATGAACCTTCTTGGGTGTCCTTATCGTAGGCAATGGTACTTGCAGGTTCACAGCATTCTCGGTCCTATGGTTTGGTGGTGGTGAATAGAAATCACTGCTATCATTAGATAACTGCGGGACTGACCCGGGAGGCTGTTTTAAAAACTCGAAATCCCCTGAGATGGCAAAAGACCTCTTGTGACGATGCCCTTTCCTTGAAGGCGTGGACAATGTCATTACCGGCGCTGGCAATTCCGAGATATGCATAGGTTGTGTTTCAGCCATCAGAGAAGAAAGGTAGTGTATAGCGAATGAATCAATAAAATGGAATGGAGAATCGGATGAATGAATGAATAATAGTTGGTATGTCTATATTGCAGATATTCCACAATGTAGACTTCTCAAGATTCCACTGAATAACAAATATAACTAGCTGCGCCTTACCTTCTTCGAGGACTGTCACAAGCACTAGTTATAAGGAAAATTTGGCTTTTCCTACAGAGATAATATATATATATATATATATATATATTATAGCCCGAAGTATGTATACGAACAACGGGGTCCTTTGAAGTAAAGAACAGTTGAAAAACGTGGCAGGCGAGTATGCCTTAAACAATCGATAATTACGTGATTGGTAAAATTTTCACAAGTCCTATAGTGATAAGAGAGGGAAGCGGCTCAAATAAGGAAAATTAATGAAATTAATTCACCGATTAGGTATATAAGTGGCTTCTTCACGCGTCCTTCGAAGCATATCTGTACGCATCGGGTTGGCCTTGCTTTGGTGTTGATGAGTTGGCCAAGCACAACATATTGCGGTAGAGTGTAACGAAGTACACACTAGTGGTTCTGTAGGTTATATAAGTGTATACAACTGTGTAATGTGGGCAAAGAGAGTAACGTTGCTGTATAGGGACACGGATGCTCTTAATCGATGTTTTAGCCATGACGACGAGCGTGTGATTGTCGATTGCGAAGACGAGGTCGTGTTGCAAGAGAGGTACTTCTTCGAGGTTGGCAGTAGCGCGCACTCTGAGCTTCGGAAGAGGATCACATGGAATTCGCAGGAGGACGAAATTAGCAGCGTCATAACCCCAGTGGTGACTAAAGGCTTTAACGTTTATGTAGGTAAAGACAACAGGCACAGTGGAGATGCTCAAGGGTCAGCAAAATATGAGCTGTCGCACCTGGACGATTTCAACAGTGCCATGATTCAAGAACTCGTTGGCCAGGACATTTCTATGATTGAATGGGATCCTGCCAATTCGATTTACGATATCAAGTTGTATGATAATAGTTTGGAAGTGATTAGATTCACACGTGTGGGAGGGAGGACTACGTTCCGCCCATCGAGCTCATTAGAGACACTAGAACTGGGTCTGTTCTACGTTGACTTACAAGATAACGAGGACGTCAATTTAATGGGACTTAGATGTCTTTGGAACGATGAATCTAATAAAATTGATAAATTCATCAAGACTTCTCTATTCTATAAACCGTCTTTTGTTTACCCTGAGGAGACATTCGGGAATACCGTGGTGGAATTGAGTCAGCCCATTGGATTACATCCAAGGATCAATATAGATTTACGAAATCACACTTTATTGGGACCCACTTGTAAATATTACATGTACACTCAATTACCTTTGCAATTGTTTGTCGACAAGTTCCAATCCACACCGGCCTTCATACATGGAGAGCATGATTTAGAGCTACCAGATTATAAATTATCCAACGAAAAATCAGCGCCGGAGGCTATGTTCAACTTGACTCCAGGGAAATTGAATGAAATTGTCTTGCACTCTAGATACGTTAAGCCAACCAATGATTCAAATAGCGGGTCCTTCAATTGCAACTTCACACCAATAATTTTCCAGGCTTGTGAAAGTGGAGAGTCTAGAGCCACTAATCCATTCTACTCTAAAAGTTTAGGATTTGAATCATATTTCGATCCACAGACTGTTTTCTTCCCATACAACACCAGCTCTACGTTAAATGTTCCAATCCCAAGGCCATCGTTTGGTGATTTTGGAGCAATACAAATGAGTACAGCTGTTTGTATCTTGTTATCCATGATTTATATAATTAGGAAACTGATCTTTTAACCGTGATGGATATATTTATTGAACTATCTAAAATGATTATGCGATTAATAATGTACAAAAAAGAATTTTACAAATGATGTATCAAATGATGTATCAAAGCTCCTCATTAATGTATTAGAATTCAACTATTTTACTTCTTCTTGTGGTGTTTCTTGGCAATTCTTCTAAGAGCTCTCTGTTCATTCTTCATAACACCATCAACCATCTTATATTTACCTCTAACACCCTTGGGTCTACCAGATAGACCTTTATTTTTACCTGTAGCATAAATAAGAGTGACCTTTGGTTTGGTCTTTTGCTTTTTACTAACTTTACGCATCAATTTAGCAATTTCGTCGGCTTTATCCTTCTCGGATTTATCAGAATCTTCATTAATTAAACCAGCTTTCTTCTTGATCTTTTCTAAACGAGCCACTGCACGCATCTTCTTTCTTGCTTTGGCTTCAGCAACTTTCTTTATAGGACGGGCATTTAGAGCCCTCATTTTATCCTTTAGCGCTAAGACAGCCTCTTTGGTGATAGGTCTATTGACTTTAGAATGTTGTTTTTCGTCTTCTAAAAACCATTCAGGTAAGTTCTCTGTGTCTCTAAAGGCATATTTATTAAAACCTTCATCGATAAGATCATGCTTGGTTTTTTGGCCTAAAGCCAATTGATGCGCCAACGTCATCGCCTCTGCAGTGGCGATATCTAACTCCTGTGCATGTTTCTCCTTCAGTGTGCGAGTCTTTTCTTCTTCAGAATCATAATCGGAATCGAAATTTTCAACATCAGAGTCATCATTGGCGACAATCTCAAAATCAGATTCGCTAGAAGAACCGGAACTATCAGTAGAGATATTACTTGCAGAAGTGATATTTTTAGATGCACGTGGATCACCCATATTACTAGAACTAGTAGGAGCACTAGTTTCAGGTGTAGTTATGTCAGCCTCAACGTTATCAAAGATCGGGTCATTAAACAGCATACGTGCCTTCTTACTCAATTTTCCATCTCCTGACTCTCCCTTTATTTTACTGATTAAGTTATTGATTGCTTCATCATCGTCGGAGTCAGAAAAGTCAGAGTCTTCTTCTTCTTCGTAGTTGTCTGACAGATTATCCGCGTCATCACTTTGGGCATCTTCATTCTTGAACCCTGTCCACTCGTCATCTCCATTATCTCCACCCCTAGCCATCTTTGCCTTATATTTGGCGTCCTTCTCAGATTTTCTAGTCTTGTAGCTTTGATACATATGGTCTAAGGAAGCCTCCAAGTCATCCAACTCTTCAGCTTCATTTCTTTCTTTCCTAACTTCATTTTCATCAACCACAATATCGTTCTCCATAATTATATCTTCATCATTAAAGATCATCCTTTTCTTACCTTTCGCAATCTTGTCCAGAATACCAGTTTTCTCAGCTGTTTTCAAGTTAAACAATGAGTCTTTTCCTAAACTAGCAGCCTCGATACCGATATCCGTAGGGGTGATCATATTCATTTGCATTCTGCTAATTTCCTTTTGCTTGGCCTCATTCCTTCTTCTTCTCTCACGTTTAATGTTCAAACGTTGCTTCTCCTGCAATGATTGCATTTCTTTATCAATCTGTTCCTCCTCATTCAATGGGGTAACTTCGATATCGTCTTTATCGTCGTCTTTATCAATTCCTAACAGATCTCTTGCATTCTTCCTCCATCTTAAGATCATTTTGAAATCTTTTCTACCAAGAACTTTTAAATCCTCGATACATATCAAGAATTCTTTTGTTGTTTGCTTCATCTTTTTCAGGATTTTCCATTCGTGGTCATCGTTATCAACAGTAAGCTTGTTATACTTCCCTAAAATGTCAATTGGAGTCTCTGTCTTAACAAATTCCATAATATCAATAGTATGATACAGTAAGTTATCACCTTCATCGTAACCTTGTCTTTTTCTGGTCTTCTTTTCCGGGTTGTAAACTTTAGCTTCCATATTCTGTGGGCCATCAGGTAATTCTTCGAAGACCTCCTTAGCATCCAATAGCCTTGGGTCTAGTTTTTTAGGAGCTTTAAAACCTTTGCAAACTACAAAGATTTCTGCAGAAACATTTCTTGAAGCTGGTGGTTTAGTGGCTTCAACTTTGTCAAATAATTGCTGAAACACCCATATCAATTTATTGTAATCCTTAGATCTGAAAATCTTGGTAACAAAAGTACCATTGACCACCAGGTTCTCAACAGCTAATTTTAGAGCTTGTAAAGTCAACTGAGATTGAGTGAAAGCATCTTGAGCCCAACCCAGACCAACATTTGGAGCACCATCGTGTAAGACAGTATCAGCTTTCCAAGTCTTCATATAACCTCTCAACTTAGACCTACAGTCCTCGGTGGTAATATCACTTTGAAAAGTGATGACATTGGGCATCGGCTTCATGGGTACAATATCAACACCGATAATAAGAGAATTAACGGGACATAGTTTTGAGGCAACTTGACACCACGAACCTGGAGCAGCACATAAATCGATAACCACTTTAGATTTCTCTAGAAAATGTCCAAATTTTTCATTGATTTGAATAATCTTGAAAGAAGAACGGGCACGGTAACCTTTCTCTTTGGCAAGATAATAGTACCTATCCAAACGACCTTTACTATTCTTCTTCTGTGTTTTCCCCATCTCTCCTGAGTAGAATACTTATCTATGTTCAATTTACGACAATGTAACAAACTGTATCAGAAAGCTCATGGCGATGTCTTCAGTAACAAGTTAGATGTACCAAGAGCTCATCGCTAAAATGAAAATTTTCAGAGGTGTTACCCGCAGGCTAAGTATACTTTTTCTTTTCATATGAACACAATAATGATGCCGGTTCGAATCTCAACAGACGCATATTTCTTGCAATAACCAGATTTTAAAGAATTAGTTACATTGTTTTTGTATTGAAAGGTTTTCGTCTCATACTATGAATATAGTACGTGTTATTAGCTGAAATTATCTTTTTTATAGCTAATTATAGGGCTATTTCATTTAAAAATATTCACTGTTCTTAAAAGAATAGAGGAAAAGAACAAATCTACAAGCTCTAATCAAATTCAAGAACCGTAATTTTGCAGTTTTTCCATTTTATAGCTAAATTATTCTCTTTCAAGCTGTAGTGAGGTTTTTTAGGAAATTTCAAAATTTTTATTTAATATTTTTGACGTATCTTAACAATTTGGCACTCATACTATAATTTGATCAAGTTTAGATGTTCCAGTAATGAAATAAATATGTAATCCAATTTAGTAAATGTATTTTCTGCTCTAACCCTAATGGTCTAACCCTAATGGTATACAATGTACTTCAAATGGAAGTATGTTTAAAAATCGTGTATATTTCCTAAAGAGGATATTTACACGATTTTAAAGGTATACGGTTTATATCTACATCTGGCTGAATATGTGAGAATTAGGAAATACTTACCAAAACGATGGCCAATGTTTACCATATAATTAGTAAATATTGTACTCTTTTTATTTATTTATTTATTTATTTATTTATTTATATTTCGTTCAAAAGATTCTAGTTGGCTTGATATCTTTAAGCATATAAGCTAATATGAATTCTCCTCTGAATATAGAATGCCTTTTATGTGGTACATATACCACCATTTTTATATGCTAAGTTTTAATTCAGGTCGCTTTAGTGAGCAAGTTAATTTTGTCGTGCAATAATGAATGGGGAGACTAGCCAGCTTTCTGAATAGGACTCTTTGGTCGTAAAGCCTCAATCTCACTTTTTAATGGAATGTTTGTACCAATTCTTGCTATTTCCTTTTTGTACCTATTAGGTTCAAAATTGTTAAGAATCACGTCGGGACTCATGATAACCCATCCAGGCCTAACCCTAACGGGGGTCTCCCAACCTGTTCTAGCAGGGATGATATGCAGTCTCTTAGTAGCCGTAGAAAAATTCTCAGCTACTTTATATAGATCAGAAGGAACAGCACCGTTTTTTGTTTCCCTTCTTTCGATTCTTAAGTCCGTGTCCACATTACAATGAATTAAATGCCCATCAGTAGCCCTTCTTACTGTACCTGTGATACACATCCAGCAGTGCCATTGCATCTTCTCCATTAAACTGCTGTCATCACCAGTGAGTCCTGGATAAAATGGAGAATCCTTATCAATGGGAACAAAAACCAATTCTTCACTTCTCCTGAATTTTTTAGCCCAAACTTCAGTGTTCAATAGTCTACTTAGTTCATTTATCTTCGTAGCGCTGGCCCAAAGAAATAGGAATCCCGGCTTGGATACCAATTTATCCAGTGGTAATTGGGTTAATAGCGGATAAATAAATTGGTTATCAGTTAAGCAGCCGATCATTACAACATCGAAAGTCAAGTTATCATTTTGAATCCAGCTATTTAAAGTGGGGACCATTTGATCAATATCGACTTTACAACCAAATGGTGTGGTAGCATATTCCATGACTTGCTTCTTCTTTTCTTCGAATAATTTTTGTAGTTTTGGGTAACCTTCTACAGGGTTCTCAATATTAGTAACATGTTTCTGAGGAAGGGATCCAGTATTAATATAATGATTAGAATAGTCATTTGTATGAGTTAGTTTAGCAGGTTTGAAGCTAACGTGTTTTGGCCTAGCAGCTAACACCTCCTCGGACATAATTGATCCCTTTATCTCTGTGGCGAGTTATATATCTATTATTATAGCTTTACTATAATGTTTTAACCTTGCCTTTTGAAAAAAGTTCTCTTACGTTTTATATGTCGTGTGTTCTGTATGACTTGTCTTTAACAGCTCCAAGCTTGAAGCGTTCTTACTATAAAGTGATTCAAATATAATCTGAAACATAATTTTTCACTACGCGCATGTGTTTCTCGGGCAACCTCATAAATGTCTTGAAACAAATATTTCTGGAATGAACAGATCGATAAAAGTATAGCAATTTTTGAGGTTACGTTACAGATGGATATAGGTTGTGTGGATACTAAAACAAACTGAGTTACTCTGCTTGTTTTTAAATTAAACCAGTCTGTTAAAGTTCGTAGTGAAAAAAAAGATTTCTTTCTTGTTAAAATTCTATGTACAGAACATATATCAGAAGATCTACTTTCTTCTTAACTTCAAGAAAAGCTAAAATGTAGAGAAAAAAAATGATGCAGTTGAAGCTAGATATTTTATCACAAAACTAGCTACTCCTAATAAGAAGGAATCATTTCAAAAAAAAAAAAAAAATTTGGAATGTGTCATTTCACTTCACTGTGAGGTAATACTAATAACCTCAATACCTTTATAATATAACCCAAATATAACTGTTGTAATAAAAATGGAAAAAAAAATAATAAAAGGAATAAATAAACACCGTACGTCAATATTGTTGCGATGATTAACAGAAAAGTGTATATCATCTTACTTTTGTTATGATAAAAGCTCATTCCATATACCAGCGTCCTTCTTCTAATTCATTTATAGTATCTTCTACTATTTCATCGTCATCGTCATCTTCCATGACTTCAATTGCACTGTATTTAATCATGTCCCAACGATTCCAGAACTTAATGCAATCCTCACGACTACTGGAGTCGTAATACCGCTCAAGATCGTTTTTAGCTTGAGTCAACCTGCATTTTAAAGATTGTAATTTCACAGAGTCTGGCAATTCAGAAATAGTCGTCCTTAGCTCATTAGAATCTGTTTCATATTCTGTAATTGCAGTGCCTTCAGATCTATAACCCTCATCTTCATCGTCGTCATTATTCGTATAGTCATAAACATCGTCATAATTGAAACTAAACTCTGCTTCCGTATCTGTAGAGTCTTCATCATCAGAGAGCTTCAAAGATTTATGTTTGCGCAAGTGGCTTAGATTCGAGGTGTAGCAGCTTTGTTTCTTTTGAGCCGCCAAAACGTTTTGATAAACAATTGTTTCAGCAGAAGATGTGGTATTGCAATACCTAGCCCAAGTCTCATCTATGGATTGAACAATATAGTCGAAGCAACGTTCTCTAGCGATCAAATCAGGTTTCCAATCTATTTTCCTTTGTGAAGAGCCAATGCTTTGTCTCGAAGCTGGCCTTGAAAATGAGACATCTTCTTGTAAAGTGTCGGTGCCAGACAGTTCTGCTGCCATGAATTCGTTATCCACATAAGGCAAAAGACCACTTTTCAAAGCGTTCAAGGAGCAGGAAGGTGGTTGAGGGATGAATTGATCCCATTTAACTTTAAAATCATCTGAAATAGAATTTGTTCTCTTATTTATATGGCAAGGGAATAATCTACAATCACCAAGTGCAACTGTGAAAGAACGTTTCGTCATCACGATTTTGAGGGGAAGGAGAATTAATTTGGCAACAAAAAACGAGATGTTAAAATAAAATATTAAGAGCTGCTCAATGAAGGCGTCAAAATATAGTAAAAGCTTAATACGCTTCTCTAAGAAATCTCTTTCAGGAACTTCTTATAAGTCAAAAATCTCAAACCCTAACTCGGAGGTTCACCAACAGAAAATTTGAAGTCCCGAGCCCTAAAAAATATTTTAGGTTTCGAACAAACTTGTCTGTAGTTGCTTCTATCAGAGAGGAAATTTTGTTTGGCGAGAAAAATAAATCGAGTGTTCTAAAGTATAACCCGAACATTGAGAAAAGTGTTTTTTATAAAAGATAGATTTTCCTCATAAAAAAAAAACACATCCGTTTTTCCAAGTGGAAAAAACTGACAAATAAAAGAATATTATTGGCCAAATATCACGTGCACAAAGGGTAACTTTTTTGATTTGGTATATGTTATTTTCTACGATGTGAATGCGTATAAAATGATATATCTATTTGGGGAGCCGAGGTGTGAATCATCCCTTCCATGCCTTCGTTAAAGATGACTTGTTGTAGAGGCACTATGTCCTACTCTGCAAGAGACTTAGCCATAGAATCCAGCAAGATAATAGTATTGAAATCATCTGGACTGCCACAAGTGCTATCGTGGGTATTTCGGAGGGAGTCTGGAGGCCCTTCTCTCGACTCTTGTCTTGGGAAGGATATTGCCACCGCACATTGTCAGCAGTCACGAGACCAGAATACTGGGGGAAAAATATAAATTTCGTTGAACTCATCCTTCGAACATCCCGTCCCATCCAAAGCTGAAAGCCCTACTTCCTTTTGAGGAGCAGATCCTCAAAAAAAGTCCAAGCCCTATATTGGCCAACGAGAATGTTCATTTGGCCTCTGTATAGGCAGAAAGACAATGATGATTCACTGACTTAGTTGTCCGGACGGTTGTAAGCTGCTCCTGAATGGCTCTCCATCAGTTATCAGCGTTGTTTTAAAGTGCCGATTAGCATGTCTCAGTATAACCACGGTTTTATAATTGGTTGCATGGGGGGAGAGATGTTTGCTTTAGAGCATCTCATGGCTGCACTAGGCCAGCGAGTGGATCTTAGATCAAACTCAACTTAATACTACCAATCTTTGTGATACTTCATTGCAAATGAGTGGAAGTCTAGTGACTAGAAAGCAGCATTCAGCGGTATATCTATCACAAGTGGCAGATTACAGCAAGCGACTAATAGCAGCACTCAAGATGTGTGCCAACTTCTCTCACCTCTCCAGCGAGCTATGCATCATCTCTCCCGTAGCAGACTACCAATAATAGAGTCGTGGCGATTTGTTACTTGTAGTAAGTAAAATAAAATCCCGTATTAACCGTCTCATTTAAAGCGGAAAAGCAGAGAATAAAAAATAAAAGCAAAAAGTGATACTGAAAGAATCAAAATTTTAGAAACGTGTATTCAACTAGGTCAATCCAATTATCTTATCACTATTTTAAATTTAGTGCAACGTAGTGTTGCTAGGTAAAATTTTGCTTCCTTACTTAATGGACTCAGCTCTCAAGCCATCCATTGATGAAAGTAACTATACAGAAAAACCCAATCAAGCAAAGTACTATGACTCTTTCGAAACCTTTATCTTAACTAAACTAGAGACAATAACTGGGGTATTCGATACTCTATATTTTTTGAAGAGTGTTGGTTTAATAAGTGACCAAAATGGGCTCTATAAACGATTAAATAAAAATAAATTAGGGTCCAAAATTTGGTTCATCACATTGATACTATCTATGAGGAAATCTGTCAAGGAACTAATAAAGTACTTTAAATTGAGATTGAAATACGAGTATGAAATCCAACAAGTTTCTAAGTTAGAGAGGAAGATAAATAGATATGTAGATAGTGCGATAGTGATTAAATTACAAGAGGAGTTGAAAAACTGTCAAAGATCAATCAATGATACCATCTTAGAGGTCCTGCAAATATTTTGTTATTTGCTAATTGTTTCAATCAGTTTGTTCAATATAATCAAGTTCAGAAGGTTCAGGAAATACTTGGAACCTCTTTCAAATTTAATTACAATATTTAGGATATTGACTGGCGGTGCCACAAAGTCATTAAGCTAGCAAAGCTATTATACGTTCAACCTAATAGTGCCAATATATATATATATATATATATATAGTCTGAATAGACCAACACACATATATTCTCAAAATCCAGCTTCACAAACCTAATTCTTTCAAGAAGGCATCTTTTGAAGGTTTTCTTCCTAAAAACGTTGTTAATAATTCCTCGATTTCATAAAGACCGCCTTGAGCTAAGATTCCATCTCTATATTTAACACCACAATCACTGTTCAACGGATCAGCAAGAAACTTCGTGTGATACATATCTGCTGCAAACACTTCGGCCCATAAGTAACCGTAATAGCCAGCAGAGTAGGAATCTGACATGATATGGCCAAACGAATCGTATCCTTTTGTCAACTTGTCACCGTTCTCCACCATACAAATCTCTTGTCTCGACTTGTTCCATTCCTCTAACAAATTCAAATTCGCAAAATCTTTGGTAGTATGAACTTTCATATCAAATAAACCGAAATGCAATTGTCTCAAAGCAAACATAGCCCCATTGACATGTTTGGTACTAACCAGTTTGGTAAGTAATTCCTTAGGGATTTTTTCTCCAGTCTTGTAATGTTGAGATAAAGACAACAACTCTTCCATGTTCCATGTCCAAAACTCTAACATTTGAGAAGGCGCTTCTACAAAATCCCACGGAGTAGCACCCGGTCCATTGAATCTAGAACATTTATTTTTACCCATTAGGTCGTGAATGCCATGGCCCAACTCGTGGAAAAAGGTGGTAATCTCATTATGTTTCAATAAGGAAGGCTTAGTTGGCGAAGAGGAAGAAAAGTTACAAACCAATGCTGTGACAGGATAAGACCTTTGGCCAGATTCTGTAACATAAGATGATGCAATTCCAAAGTTTGCAGCGTGGCCATACTTCCCATCTCTAGGATGCAAGTCAAAATATAACCATCCTACAAACTCAGGCTCAGTAACATTGTCCATTTTCCACACGGCTAGCACTTTCACATCCTTATGCCAGGTATCATTTCTGTAGGAGTCTGTCTCATCAACGAATTTTAATTTAAATACAGTTTCATAGATGCTCAACATGCCCTTGATGGTGGAATCTAGTGGATAGTATTCAGAGATCTTCTCGTGATCTACATCAAAGTTATCCATTAAATATTTATTGTCATAGTAACGGTTATCCCAAATGTAATAGTGTCCGTCATAATCAACGCCCATTTCTTCGCATTCTTTCTTCTTCAAGGCTTTCAAGACTTCCAATTCCTTTTCAGCCAAAGGTGTTAGTTTAGATTTCAAATCCTTTAAGAATTCAAAAACATTCTCTTTCTTCTTAGCCATCTTGATATCAACATTATAATCTGCATAAGTTTCAAACTCTAATAGTGTTGCTAGCTGATCTCTTAGCTGCAAAGTTTCTAACAATAGCGCTTCATTTTGGGGAACTTTATTAGAATCTGCGGTAAATGCAAGTTTTCTTGTTGTTTGGTTCTTAGCGGTTTTCAAGACTGGGAAAATATCTGGGTATTTGAATGTGACTTTATATTTAGTTTCACCAGTCGTTTCATCTGTGATTTGTTCAAATTGTTCCATCACTGTCTTGGAGACACCATCCAACTCAGATTCTGTGAAGCTAATATACTCCTTTTGTTCACCTAAGTTTTTGGCAAAATTCAATCCATTAGTAGCAATTTTCATTTTAATATCTTTAACTTGGTCTCTTTTCTCCAAAGGTAATCCCATCCCGGAGCGCATAAAATCTTTATGAATCTTTTCCACAAATTTAAACGTTTCATAATCGCCTTTGTTCACGAAATCAGATTTTGAGTCCTTAATGGCTAACCAAATCTTATCAAAACATTCGAAAAGGTCAGACCTCAGAGAGGTCTCAATTTCAAAATTCTGTAATAATTCAGTGGCTTTAGCAGACTCTTCTCTAATCTTACTATCGGAGGAGACATGTTGCAAAAAAGTCAATTGGTTTACGATCAATGTTGATTCATTTTCTTTATTCATAAATGGTTTCACAAAATTTGCTAAATCTGGATTCGACACTTTCGCTAAGTCGTCATAGAACTCATTCATCTCTTCGATCCAACGAGTAGCATCGGGGACAATTTGCTCATGTGTGAACTTCCAACTAGGTGCTTGCACAGGAGGCACAAATTTTGTTGTTGCCACAGACATCATTGTTCTACTTGGAAGTAATAATTTAGCTGTTGGCACAATAAGGATAGAACTGAAAAGTAGGCACTTGCGAGTTTGTAAATTTCTTTTAACAAAATTCTTGAGCGAATTGCCTAACAAATTCATCCAATATCTTGTTTCTAAACGATTTTTTTCTCTCGTTTGTGATGTAACGCTTTAAATAACTTGTCAGCTAAATTTTTTTTCTGATGAACTCGTAATCCTAACCTTGGAGTGTTACAACTAATAGAAAAAAGAGCGTACACACGTATATATATATGACAGGCCAACGGGTTATGAATTGTTCAAGCTCAAAAGCAATGGCGTATTATAGAGCTACACAGGCACGCTTGTCTTGCAACGTATATTATCCTTCATTACGGGAATACATGTTTTTATAACCAATCATTATTCAAGTTTTCAATTAAATTTGTTTTTATTAAGGAGGAGCATCTTCTTATTGAACTGCTACTCCACTCTTAGATACTGTCTTGCTGAAAACCTGTGTAGGAGTATAGAGTACTAAGTGTAACATGTCTGAATTGAACAAAGAGGTGAGAAAAGTCCAAAATTCTGTAGAGAAGTCACTCCTGGACGATAAGTGGGACATTGTCCTTTCCAACATGTTAGTGAAGACAGGACTTGGTTTCGGCGTAGGAGTAGTAGCATCTGTGATATTATTCAGACGCCGTACTTTCCCAGTCTGGCTTGGAATTGGGTTCGGTTTGGGGAGAGGATATGCGGAAGGTGACTCTGTTTTCCGGTCTACCATGGGCCAAAGAGTCTCTAAGATTTAGATATAGCAATATAACACTAAACAAGCTCTGTATATACTAACAAATAAAGAACCTGAAGAGTATCATAATGATATACCAGATATCATTTCTAATTGTTTTAATAAATCGTTATTTTGATCTTGCATCGAGACTTGCCTCTGTTCATCCTTGAGTTTATCCTTCAAAAGACTCTTAGCTTGTAATGGATGCTGTTTATGTTGAGCAGAGTCGGGCCCTACTAACTCATTAATGGCCTTAGAGTTTTTCAAGTCAAGTTCTTTATTGGCTTTCATAACTTTTATCTTATTCTTTTTCCTCTCCTTTAAAGATATGTGCTTAACATGTTTCTTCAGATTCATCTTCTTGCCACTTTTATAACTGCCCATCCTGTGCTTGTTTTGTTGTCAGCGCGTTTTGTGATATGGCGTATATGTAAGTCATCGATTCTTTATTTTCGGTTTATTATAGCAGTATATAGTGAAAATTTTCTGCTCATCGATTTTATCCACACTACTCACCTATCTCGAACCAGTGAGTGTGACAACGTTATTATCCGCGACGCTATGGTTTCTACGCACAATAGAGATAAACCTTGGGATACTCCTGATATCGACAAATGGAAGATAGAGGAGTTTACACCGGAAGATAACACATCCGGGTTGCCATTTGCTGAAGAATCGAGTTTCATGACATTATTCCCTAAATACAGAGAGACATACCTGAAATCAATATGGAATTTGGTCACTAAAACACTAGAGAGATATTATATTTCATGTGTGTTGGATTTGGTGGAAGGTTCCATGACTGTGAAAACCACTAGAAAAACGTTTGATCCTGCTATTATATTGAAGGCAAGAGACTTGATCAAACTGTTAGCAAGGTCAGTTCCATTCCCACAAGCAGTTAAGATCCTGCAAGATGATATAGCATGTGATGTGATCAAGATTGGTACTTTTGTCACCAACAAAGAAAGATTTGTAAAGAGAAGACAAAGATTGATCGGCCCCAACGGTAACACCTTAAAAGCGTTAGAATTGCTAACAAAATGTTACATTCTGGTACAAGGTAATACAGTGAGTGCCATGGGTCCGTACAAAGGCTTAAAAGAGGTTCGTCGTGTTGTCGAGGATTGTATGAAGAATGTTCACCCAATTTATCACATCAAAGAGCTCATGATTAAAAGAGAGCTGGCTAAAAAACCCGAACTAGCTAACGAAGATTGGTCAAGATTTTTGCCAATGTTTAAGAAGAGAAACGTGGCACGTAAGAAACCCAAGAAGATTAGAAAGGAGAAGAAAATTTATACACCATTCCCGCCTGCTCAATTACCTAGGAAAGTGGACTTACAGATTGAGAGTGGTGAGTATTTCTTAAGTAAAAAGGAGAAAGAGGTAAAGGCACTACAAGAACGCAAGTTGAAACAAGCAGAGAAGCAGGTGGAAAAAGAGAAAGAAAGAAGAAAGGACTTTATTGCACCCAAGGAGTGAACATATGTACTCTTATATAGTGAGAGGACCACTGAAATCTTGCCGATCTGTCTTTAACAACCTTTCTTGAATGGCTCACTCTGGCCTATGTTGATGCTTCTATATATTAGCAAAAACGCGTTACGAAATTTCGCGTCACATATAATATATGTGAAAACATCAGTTATTAACTACCACTCTTCCTTGAATGTGTTGAACAAGAATACAATCAGGATATTGTATAAGCTTATTTGCTCACTGACTGTTTGACTATGGATGATCTTCTGTCTGGGCTACTTCCCGTGAAAGCTGTTAAAAGAAAGACATACAAGAAAAATGTTGATGCTATTGTCCCCTCGTCAGATGCCAATTTTCAATTGCTAGAAAATAGCTTTTTATTTAGCAATGAAAAGATCACTAGAGTTACTGAAAGGTTGACTGGGGAGGCATCAGCAGAGACAGAGGGAGAGTTAATAGTTGAAACTCCCCAGCCTAAATTATTAGATGACTTTTACATAGGTGGTGAAGATTTAGAAACACCTTCAGAACCAGTCACAGACGTTGAAACGGCAAACGAAGAAGAAACATTAGAGCCAAGGAGGCAGACAAGATCCAATCTCACTGAAAAGGCTTCTAGTATAACTCTACAAGATACAGACGAATATTTAATGGACCGTGGAATGGAAAGTGGATATCAGGGCAAAGCTGAAAAGGTAACCCATGATACTAATAGGAAACCATTTTACTCACAGACACAATTGATAAATGAAGAAGAGCGACAAATAGAGACAAGAGTAGAAATTTCCCATCTCTTTTCTAGCGATGAATCTGAGCCTGAAAACGAACTAGATATGGATCCTACTCAAATAATCTCTACTCAAAAGGACTTACCGACAGAAAGTTCTGATGTCGACACTGAAGGGGAAACTGTGGATACTAATAATACTCTAGTGCAAACGGTGAGAGACGATATTGAAGAGACTACTCAGATTGTTCCCACATTAATCGATACAGTTGATGGTAATATGGTAGCTGCTAACATATCAGAGGGCCTCCAAGAAAATAATCAAATAGAACTACAGATAAATAAACTACAGAAAGAATTAGCTGATGAAGAGAGGCAAAAAGAAGTTCAAAGAGAGCACAAAGAAGCTCCGAAAATTGTCGAATTTAAGAAAAAATTTACTAAAGAGACCTTTCTCAAAGACTTTGATGATTTCAGCTCTTCAGGTGATACCACTGATGATTCTGCTGAGAAGGAGGATAATTTGTTTACAGATGAGCTACCTTTCAAAAATACGTGCCTATCATCGGGTTCTTCTGATGAACATGAGTTGCAAGAAAAAGCGAAAGAAGTCAGCAAACCTTTAGGGCTGTACTTGTATAAAAGTCAACTCAAGAATAATACTAATTTAGTAGAGATAAGTTCAGAAAGTGATATGGAAGGGGAGCCATCAAAGGTCACAGTATCATCTGCTGCCAAAGCACACATATTGGATATCAAAGCAAGAGCTTTCAAGAACTCTAAGAATAAATTCAATGCTCTCAGCAACAAGGACTCCCTAAAATCCCTATTAGCAAACTTGAGGTCTAAAACAAGGCACCAGATAACACTTCGTCAAAAAGAGCTTATTGAAATTAAAGGGTTAGATATAGAAGAAATTGAAAAGGAGAAACTGGTAGTAGAGGATCTTTTAGAGCAAGAAATCTTGAGAAACAAACGGATAAGAAAGAAGGAGAGGGAGAGGGAGGAAAAATCTGCCTTGAACCAACTGGATTTAGATTTTGACCACAGTGCAAATGAAGAAAGTGCTGATTCAGAGCTTGAATCCAGGGACGCAGATGGTGAGTATTCAGACTCTGATATTGATGTTGGTGCCGATGAAACTGAGGAAGTAAACCAGAAACCTTTAAATGAGGAACCTTTACAGTCGACTGAATATCCCCATGACTCTAACTTTACTGTTAACTTAGAGGATACAAGCGGCAATGTGGATGAAGAAGATGAAGAAGATGAAGAGGAGGACGGAAAACTTTACCCAAATAGAAGAGCAGGCTTAACAGAAAGAAAGAAATTCAACATTGACACAGACTCAGAACAGGAAATAACAGCCCCTAGCAACTCTGAAGACCTTTCAAGCTCCCAGAACTCCCGCAATGCTATTGATTTGGGTCATTATGGTGATAATTTAGACCCTACTGATGGTACTAATACGGATGCTAGTGTTTATACAAAGGAAGTGTTCCAGAAAAAACAACAGTCAGAAATAAAAAGAAAGAAAGCTCTTAAAGAAAAGGCAAAGCTCAAAGCTAGTCTAATGACAGAATTTCTTGACGAAGAAGCTCAAGAGTCAGAAGATGAATGGTATGGAGTTGGAGGTGCAGACGGAGAGCTCTCTGATGAAGTTGATTCCGAAGTAGAAAGGATGATAGATGATAAATCAAAACCTCAATTTAATCCTAATGAAGTCCGCAAAATTATGGTGGAAGAAGATAAAGACAATGACTTACAGATGGTGAACAGAATTCTCTATGATATCAAAAATGGTGGTTTAAAGAAGCGGGGAAGACGAGATCTGGAGTTTGAGTTCAGTGATGAAGATGATGATGAACTGAGAAACTATCACCGAAAGAAGTTAGAACTAATGAAAAGGAAGCGTCTTGAGTTGGACAGTGGTAAGGATCTTCTACAAAACCCTAAATTAAATTCATTTTTTGAAAGCATGGTAGAGGATATAATAGAAATCAAAAATCCATTTGATGATGAAGCACCTCATAGTACCTTACCCGACAATAATGAACAAGTTGTTTCGGTTGAAAGCTCTGAAGATAAGAAACAAATCCAGAGCTATAAGAAAATCAAACTATCCGAAGATTTTGTACAAAAGAGTTTATCGTTTTTGAGAAGCAAGAATGACATGGATGAAATGGCTGCGGAGAGACAATCCAAACAAAATGTTGGGGATTTGAGTACATTGAAAAGGCAAGTATCTATTAGATCTACTTCTAGTAATCAAACGCCTATTACACAATCTGATGCATATAAAACAACTTCTAGCATTGACAGGATCAGAACTAATTCAGTTCTTAAATCTTTTAGTGCTCACTTAGGGATAAATGACAAATTTGTTGATGGTACTAAGTCTGTGAGGATCTCAGAATCTTACAAAACAGCAGGCAGTTCTAAAGCATCTATTACTTACCTTGGTAAGCGGCGCCAACTAAAGGCGCCGAAATCTATTTCTATGTCTGCTAACAATAGAGTTGTTCGTAAGACATCATTTTTGGCACAGGAAGTATCTCGAACTGATATTTCCAGCTTCAATAGCTAAGGTTGTACAATTATGGATTTTTTCTATACATACACACTTTTTGTATTTGGCATTTTCCATTCATTTATATCGATAATAATATTACAATTTGACGACATGTGCGAATGTAAGCAACAGTCAACTTCTAGAGTGAAGAATTCTATGATAAGTTCATTAGGGTACTACATTCTTCCAAAAAATCAAAATGTTATAGCATTCTTGAATTCAAGGCATCCAGTAATTCATCCTGTTGTATATCTGTTCTTAGATCCATCGAGTCGTAGTTTGTTCTAAAGGTTAAGTTATCTCGAGAAGCATATCTCTTTGCTGTAAGAAACGTGTCTTTATCTTTGGACTTCAGGTATGCTTTGTTGTGTTCTTCATTCGTAACAGTGCGCCCGGGACTAGGTATTTCTCTTGAATTATGTCGGTCTGAACTTGTGAATAGCTTCCAGTTACTGAACGAAAAGATTGATCCCTGGTTTTTTGCAGTATTTTTCGTCTTGTTATGCTGAGCACCCATTATATTAGTCAATAAATCTTTTGAAGTGACTTCCCTCTTAGGCTTGGCAAAGGATGGGTTTGATATAACGTTTAAGCTGGAACTTACTGCCGGTTTGAAGCCTCTTGGAGTAAATGTATTAAATAATAATTTCTCAGATCTTTCAATTGGTCTTACCTTCTTCGTAGATAGGATACTTTCTACGGAATTGTATCTCCTAAGTGGTTCGAAACTATATTCTTCACTTGTCGGACTAACATGAAAAACAGTATCATCGTCATTGTCAATATCATCCTCTTTATAGGAATTTTCCGGTTCAAAATTCGGTTCTAAGTGGTCAAAAAGAGAGATAGATAGGCGATTATTCTCTTTAAATAAGTCGCGGCTGATTTCACTCTGATCTTTACCCGGTACTATATGGTATAATGATTTTGTCGATCGCAGGTATCTATTCTTAGGGGTTTGACTCATAGAACTTACCTGATTCTTTGACGCTGTATCTATAAGTTGACCGGTAGTATTAACGAACTCTTCTAAGGAGTTAGTCTGCTTGAGCGGTAATGTAAAATGCCGTAGACTTGCTTTACGTTCAGTTATTTTGAGTGGTCTCGGCTGAAACGAATCATCGGAATCAGACTCTGAGTCATGATTCTGTTGCTGTTTCTTATGAGATGATCTTTTTAACAGTGACACGTCTTGAAGCCCAAGCACTGAATGTTCTGTTATTAAGTCGGTAGTAGTCTCTTCACGTTTATCTTTAACCGTTAAAGATGTATTGTTAGCGACTTCCAAACTTACACGTTTGGTACTTATATAATCTTTCATGAATTTTGCTCGACCGCGCAGTAATTCTAATTCTGAACCCATATCCGTTCTTTGTAGTGACGGTTTACAAGATCTATCCAAGTCTCGGGATATATCGATGCTATATAAATCTTTGACTCGCTGTTGCTGTTCTATCCATAGCTCTAACTGTAATATGGCCTCTTGAGAGCGCGCAAGTAACATCTGAGTGACCTCCTCCTGGATTGACATGGCTACTCCTCAAGCACTTTATCACGATTGGTCCACAAAAACAACACACACCGTCCTTCTCTCCTCCTAAAGCTCCTGAAATGAGTTCGATATTCGATACGAGGAGATGACAATCAGTCAAATATCCTAGTTGGTGTGTATTAGGGCCGCACATCACTAATAAACATGTATTCTACCATCTATATTCGCTTATAGATTTGCCTATATTTTTTTGTTATTTTAGTATGCCCGTTTTCGTCTATTTGTTTATCTTCTCTTTATCAGTAGAAGCGATGAGATAGCACATACGGAGATGCATCTCCGTCTAAGCCAGCAAGGAAATCAAATATGTTTATTTTTTTGTCTCATAGAGAGCGGATCCTTAGAATTGCCAAGTGGAAATACGTCTCCACCTGTTGGTAATACACAAACAATTTAAGTAAATAGGATAGTACTCCGATAACTTGCTAGGTATACATTTATCGAAGTATGCCGCACCATCCTTTGGGAGAGCATTAATGGTCTTTTTGAGAACATCAATGCTTTACTATATAAACCAACATTTATATTTCCAAGTTGAAAGAATGTGGAAGTTTTGTGCTTTACTTGACAGTGATAGCTTTTTTTTAGTCTTCTAACCGTTGACTAAGCATATTGTTCCAAACGACATAAAGAAGTAGTTATCTGTCTGAAAATGTCAAAAGTTTATAATAAGACACCTTTACTGCGTCAGTTTTTCTCTGGGGATAATTTACCCCAAATGTTCATGAAGTATGAATGTTTACAACCTAGTGGGAGTTTCAAAAGCAGAGGAATTGGAAACCTGATTTTGAAAAGTTCAACAAGAATTATGACAGAAACTAATAAAAAGCCTGAAGTTTTCTCAAGCTCAGGAGGAAATGCAGGGTTAGCAGCAGCGATTGCCTCTAAAACACTTTCATTACCATGTACGGTGGTAGTACCTACAGCAACAAAACCGAGAATGGTTCAAAAGATTAGAGCAACCGGAGCTAAAGTTATTATTCAGGGAAGTCACTGGAACGAAGCCGACACCTTCTTAAAAAAATCTGTTATGAGTAATATTGATCTGTCTTCCATAGAACCGGTTTATGTACATCCTTTTGATCATCCTCATATATGGGAAGGTCATTCGACAATGGTGGACGAAATGATGGAAAGCTTATCTCAAGAAAATATATCGCTAGAAAAAGTCAAAGGTATAGTGTGTAGCATAGGTGGTGGTGGCCTTTACAATGGTATAATTAAAGGTTTGGAAAAATATAATCTGGCCACCAAAATTCCTGTTGTAGGTGTCGAAACTAATGGCTGTCATGTTTTCAATACATCCTTGAAATTAGGAAAAGTTGTGCAATTCGATAAAATTACCAGTATTGCTACTTCGTTGGGAACATCGCTGGTATCGAAACAAGCTTACAACTACGCGAAAAAATATAATACTCGGTCTGTTGTTGTGGATGACGTCGATGTGGTAAAGACTTGTTTGAGGTATACTAAAGATTTTAATATTGTTACAGAGCCTGCCTGTGGTGCAACAATACATCTGGCATACAATACTGAAATATTAGAAAACGCCTTAGGCGCAAAGTTAGGAAAGGATGACGTCATTTTGTTTATTGCTTGCGGCGGCTCCTCTAATACAGTGGAAGAGATGGAAGAATATTTAAAGAGCGTAACGCCAAAGAGTAGTATAATGGCAAGTATCTTACAGCCTCAGGCGGAGACGATATCTTATAAAATTATATAAAGCTATTTTTACCAAAGTTATGGAGTTCACGTACGTTTGTTTGCTTTTTGTATTACTTTCAACATGAGGGTAAATTTTGCATAGCATGCAACTATGCGCACGTGATTGTTGCAAATATGTGACGCTGTTTTGGACAGAAAATTAACATTCGGACATGATGTGATACCGGACAGAATAATGAAAATGAGCATATCGTAAAGAGGAGAAAAAGGTGAAGATAATATCAAGACGGACATGAATGTATGGTGGTGAATTGTTTGTGGATGTTTGTTTTTGTTTATGATTTGGTCTAGATATTGTTTATTTATTTTGAGTAATTATAATATTTACTTTGAAATCTATCATGTATGGTACATTTGTCAGTTCTAGTAAAGTAACATATTGAGCGGTTTATACTAACAGTTGATTGCTTTTTTAAAGCTAATATGAGCATTATCAATGAAAGAGAGAGGAAGTACCAAGAAGGATTTAATATGATAGTAAAAGTATGTGTGAAGTGTTGTTGTTGTTGTTGTTGTAGTTTTTGTTGTTGTTACATACTAACACGATGATGTAGGATATTCTCAATTCCGCACTTAGTTTGCATGAAAAGAAGGAGCTTGTAAAAAGATTATATGATAATAGTAGTGAACAACTTAATGGTACTAATAAAAATAATACTAGAACTACTATTTCTAAGAAGAGTAGGTTCTTCTTAGAAAAAGTGTTTGCTAAGAAACATTGGTTAACTAAAGAAGAAAGACAATTAGTGGCAATGAAATGTGGTATAAGTCTTAGTAAAAATTCTCTATTTACTGTTAACAAGCTTCAATATTTCTGGAGATACCTGAATTGTTTTTTCTTTTCTTCTTCGGTTAGAAACCCAATTCTTTATTTGTACTGAAGACAAGCTTGTTGTTTTCTTTAGACGTTCTGTACTTCTCTTGTCCAAATACGGTTTATGCAGGTGTTTTTGGTACCAATCTTCTAGTACTTCAATATTATCTCTTGAGAATCTATGCCCTCTGTAAGAAGCACTATCCTTCTTACTTTTATTCATCATATCTTGTGTAACAACATTGAATACTATTTGCTCCTTCTGAGGCTCTGTTATTTGAGTACTGTCAAAGTGGTTGTATTGAAGCTCCTTTAAAATAGATATCATGGTATTAGACATTTGAAATGTAACTTTAGCTAGAGATCTTTCTTCTTTGGATACAGTCCCTTCATTTAATATCTTTGTTAATTGTAATACTATATCTTGAAGTTCGTTCAGAACTTCAACATTATTTATAAATGTTTTGTTAGGCAGTTTAGAACATATTGAGAATAAAATTCTGTTTATATTTTGAATCTCTCCTTTTGGATTGTTTCTATCCGAACTAGTGTTCAACAAATCTTTGATTAGAATTTTGTTCATGTTTTCTTTGGTATATCTGAGTAACTTCAATCTTGTGGATTCTATTAGTTTGAGAAATATTATCTGGTTTGTATTTATATATCCAATGTAAATTAATAAATTAATCTAGATCTTTATTTTTTTTTGAAACTGTTTTTGAGGTTATATCTTTAAGATGGTGGTTTTGCATAATAACAAAAACCAGACTTCAGCTACTAAGGATATGGTAATCTATAATTGCATAACAGAAAACATATATATATATATATATATATATAAGAGACTTTAGCTCTCTCTTGTATCTTATTGTAATATTTAATTCAAAAGCAAGAAAAATTACAGACAATAATAAGAATAAGATGTATTCCAAAGTACCAGTCTTCAAGGTAAAATTAACTAGAGATAGTAAACAAAAAAGAGTAAACAAACTAGGCAAAAATGTATTACCTAAAAGAAAAAGAGTGAGTAATCTTACTCGGGTGTTTTCAGGTAGGTATTATGATAACGAGAGATATTTTCCAGATCCAAATATACTGAAATTAATAAGAGAGGAACGACCAAATAATATTTTAGATTATGATTTAAATCTCTTTAATATTTTATCATTTTTAGATCCCATCTCTAGATGGGATCTAGAGAATTCGTTGGGTGTAAATAATACATTTGATACTGTTTCAGAAATACGTGAGCCGGAAGAGATTTGTAGAAATGCAAGTTTGAATTCATTTATTGCTTTTAGGGCTTACTACTCTCAATATGCAAAGGGCTTGAAACAGAATACATTGTCCTCGATACTTTCTAAAGCGTGGAATGCAGATACGCATCAGCAAAAATTTTGGGACCGGTTAACGGAACAGTATAAATGAATGAAGGGTTTATACAAAGGGTTCAGGTGTAGTGGTATATA